>JAKOOJ010000016.1:14580055-14797555 GCA_022577455.1 Arizona elegans
AAATCTGAAATAGCTCCTTTCTATAGTAATTAGGAAGGTTGGTTGCTTTGCTGATGGGCTTTAGAAAAGTCCAATTTGCTACTGTGAGACATACTGGAATAAAGTCATTGGTTGTTGAAAACAATATTATATAGTGTTAAACTGGTTCTGTGGGCGTGGCTTGGTGAGGGGAGATAATGTGACTGGGTAGGCGTGGCCAACTTTTTTTTTTTTTAACTTTTAAAGGCATTTTTTCTACAACCTTAAAGAGGTTGCAGAAAAAAAATGCTTTTAGAAGCCTCTGACGATCAGGCAACTCAGCTGGGATCGCCAGAAGCTTTTAAAGGCATTTTTTTTTCCTACAATCTCTTTGGCCAAATAGGTTGCAGAAAAAATGCTTTTAAAAGCCTCTGATGATCCCTGGTCAGCCACACAATCATCAGAGGCTTTTTTTTTTTTTTTTTACTTTTAAAAGCATTTTTTTGGCCAAAGAGCTTGTAGAAAAAATGCTTTTAAAAGTAAAAAAAAACAGCCTGTGATGATCGCGCGGCTCAGATGGGCATGCAGGGGGGCGGGGTTTGCAGGGATTTTTGCTACCAGTTCTCCAAACCACCCACCGCCATCGCTACCGGATCGGGCGATCCAGTCCGACCGGGAGCATTTCACCCCTGGTGTTAAACAAGATGCTGTTTAGTCTCAAGAAACTTGCTTCATCTAATGCAATAGCAAGTTGTGATGCTTCAAAAATGAATATTCTTTATATTGACAGTGAGAGCAATCAATCAATGGGAACTTCATCACTAGAAGCTTTCAAGAAGAGACTGGATTGCCATCTGTCAGAAACGGTGTAGGGTCTCCTGCTTAAGCAGGGGGTTGGACTAGATGACCTACAAGGTCCCTTCCAAATCTGTAATGTTACTGTACATTTTGAGAGAAGAACACATTTAGTTTTATCCTTAGCTATACGTTAAATTGTTGATTTTAGCAAGATTTGATCTCAAGCTGAACATTCCTCTGGTTAGCTTGAGCAAGAAGTTAGATTTTTGAGCCCTAAATGAAAAGGTGGAAAAAACAAATCAGAATGATATGAAAAAACAGTTTTAAAGAATCTTTCGTACCGTAGGAGGGAAGCCAGACTTACAGTACCAACTAAGCTGATGATAACTACTAAAACAGGTTCCCGCAGAGATGCGGGAGAACACACCCTTTTTTCTTATCCTCGGTCATTTTTCACAAAGCTAGTTCACAAGCGCAAAAACTCAAGTGCCAAAATTTAGCTCAGGGTACGGCGGATGGTGTGAAGCCAGTAGCCAAAGAATGACATACCTTGTAAGATGCTAAGAAAATATATTTCCCACAAGAGTGATTTATTAGATCTGGTCAGCGAAGAGTTAAGCGTTGGAGGGTAACGTTGACTTAATACAGGAATGTCAAGGAAGCAATCATTTTTCTCTAGTCAAAAAGTACACGGTTAGTATCAGCTTTTCAGAGTTACTGTATTTTTCAGAGTATAAGATGCTCTGGACTATAAGACGCACCTACCTTTTTTGGTGAGGAAAACAAGAAAAAGAAATCTGCCTCTGCCTCCCAGCAATTTTGCCTCGTTGCAGCAAACAGCCTGCTTTACTTTCGTTTTCAGCATAGCTTGATTAGCACAAGAAAAAAAAAAAATCTGCTCCCAGCAATTTACCTCCTTGCAGCAAGCAGCAGGATGCCTGTACAGCAATAGGCAAGGGCAATCCCTGCAGCCTGAAACAGCTGAGAGTCGGGAGGTGGATCCAACGGACAATCAACTTGTGCTAATTAGGCTGTGCTGATGCTGAAATGGGCTGTTTCTTCTTGCTGCAAGGAGGTAAATTGCTGGGAGGCAGAGGCCAAAGGGTGGGGACCAGTGGGTGGGCAGGGCTACATTCGGTGTATAAGACGCACTCAAATTTTCACCCTTTTGGGGGGGGGAAGGTGCATCTTACACTCCAAAAAATACGGCAAGTTCAATATAACAGGAGTGGCTCAAGGATGACCCAACTTAAGGAGTAGCTGTAAAATTGTACCCACAAATAAAATTCATCATTCGATGAACGGCTTCTTGTTGTGATAATGGGCGTAAATAGCTTGGCTTCCAGGAAAAGTGTCCATGAGATTTTTCAAGGCACAAAAACAGCACAGGGCCGGCTGCTGTTCTTTGCTTGTAACCAAAAGAAAGGCCTCCATAATTTATCATACAAATTGTACGGATACAAAATAAATATATTTCTTAAAAGACGCGTACAAAAAGAGTCAGTTAAGAGGTGGTTCAGAAGAAGCACGGGCTTTCGGAGCACAAGTGAAAAACACCAGCTTTAGGCACGAAGACAAAATGCTTTGGTTGCATCGGCAGCGGGAAAAGGACACGCTCACTGTGGCAGGGCGACAAGGACGTCAACGTAGCTGATGGGGAAGAAGCCCGATTCCCCTTTTAACATGCCTTCGTACCAGTTCTCGTCAATCTGATTGGTCAACGTGATGATGTCTCCTTCCTTAAAGCCAAGCTCCCCTTCATTTTCAGGCTCAAAGTCATACAAGGCTTGGCAGCAAGGTTGGTCCATGTGCAACGAAGAACCTGGTCAAGAATGAGCAATTGAGACGTTCAAGGATGCTTTCCGACAAAAGTTTGTCTCAATTTCATTTGCAACAAAGTCCAAGTTTATAGCACGAAACTTTCAGATATAGAGTTGCATTGAGACTTTTATACCGCTTTACAGCCTTCTCTAAGCGGTTTACAGAGTCAGCATATTGCCCCCAACAATCTGGGTCCTCATTTTACCCACCTTGGAAGGATGGAAGGCTGAGTCAACCTTCAGCCTGGTGAGATTCGAACTGCCAAATTGCAGGCAGCTGGCAGCTGGCAGAAGCGACCTGCAGTACTGCATTCTAACCACTGCGCTACCACATCTCTTGAAACCTAAACCTGGATCTCCAATCCCAATGCAACACTTTAATCCTCATGCTACACTGTCTCCCACACTCCCTGACCTGCTTCCTAATTATTAAATTAACCCTTAATCCAATAGAATAAATTCACACAAGATGCAAAACCAGAATAGCAATAGCATTTAGACTTATATGCCACTTCACAGTGCTTTTACAGCCCTCTCTAAGTGGTTTACAGAGTCAGCATATTGCCCCCAACAATCTGGATCCTCATTTTACCCACCTCGGAAGGATGGAAGGCTGAGTCAACCTTGAGCCTGATGAGACTCGAACTGCTGGCTGTTGGCAGAATTAGCCTGCAGTACCGCATTCTAACCACTGCGCCACCATGGCCCTTATAAAGAGTAGACTGTACAAAGTTAATGCAGATAGGCTTTGACTTAACAATGGAACACTCAGCGGCTCTTTGAAGTTACAACAGACTCAAAATTACGACCCATCCTTGAAGTTACAACTGCTGCACCCACCTATCTGGTCACATGATTGCATTTGGGGGGTGCTTGGCAATTGCCTTGCACTTAAAACAGATTGTAGCATCCAGCAGCCACTTGATTATGTTTTGAGATATTTTTTGGCAAAAAATACTCATCAGATAAACTGAATTTGGACTTACGACAATGTGATTTGCTTTATGACCGCAACGGCTCCCTTAAACATAATTGTAAAAATGATTGTAATATCTAGTTTGCTCACATGGTGACTCGACTTATGATCCAAATTCTGGACTCAAATGTAGTTGAAAGTTCAGGATTACCTGTAGTTAAGCCCTAGTGCCTACTACATCTTCGAATGATTTGCTTTCTTTCTTTCTGACCAACCCTTATCTTGCACATATTTACAGTTCTCCAGATATTTGCACTGGCTTAATTATTTCATCACCCCTTCCAAAAAATGGGGCTCCCTTGAAGATAATTGCTGGCTGAATTTGTGCATGAAGGATAAGAAGCGAAAGGTCTTCAAGGTAAACCAAAGTCCAGTGGCCTTTTGAAACTTTGAGACAACCATGACCTGGATGACTGAGAATCTCCATAGATCCCATGGTTACATACCTGATGATTTAATTGATGGACTGAAGGAAATTCCATTGTGTGGTTGACCATTGCTTATTTCCAGATGCGTCCGTGTGATTGGTTTGGGCTTAAATTCACGTTTAGGGCGACTTGAAGCTACATTTATCCTGAAAGCAGGATGGAGATGAAAAGATGAAGTTTTTCAAACAGTCAGAAATGCCTGCTCTAAGTGTGTTAAGATCACCCCATTGGGGAATTCTGCTTCCATCACTGCCACCCCAAAAGTCCTTGTAAACCCAAGAGTTCATATATACATATATATGAATATATATGTTTTTCTTTTAGCCAGGTTTTTCCTACGTAACCAAGATTTTTCTACAGCCCTAGCTCAGTGGAGTCACATCCACTTGATTCTGGGCTTTTTTCTTCTGGCTAAAAGAAAAACATACATAAAACCTACAAAAAGTAAGAGAAAAGAGATGAATATGTATATGTATATATATATATATATATATATATATATATATATATATATATATATATATATATATATATATATATACACACACACACACACACACACACACACACATACACATACACATACACATACATATACATACATATATACATCACATTGATTCATGGTTTGTTTAACCACAGTCCATGGAATAAACAGTAATTGGCTTAACTACACAGTAAGCGTAACCCAAATACCCCATGTTTTGATTTAGTAGGAAGTACAAACCCACCCGCTGATAGTAATTCTGAGCTTCGCAGTTCATTGCTGATGTAACTAGGTCCATTGGGAATGAAGAGGAGAAACCATCTGTCTTCTGAGATACATAAGAGGTGCATAAAATGAAGTCCCAGATTGTTGGGGGCAACATGCTGACTCTATAAACCACTTAAGAGAGGGCTGTAAACAACTCTGAAGCGGTATATAAGTCTAAATGCTATTGCTGTTAACAAAACTAGTTTAGTATCCTAGAGGACTAGCCCTATGATAGCAGTTCTTCAAACTTCTAAAGAGCTTCCTCAGTTTGAGATGTAACCAATCCATGATGATGCTTACCGATTTTGTAGCTTGCTCTGCAGATCCTCCAAAATTTCCGCAGACTGCTTATGGTAATCCAGTGCAGCTTCTACTAAGACTAACAGCTGGCTCACTTGCTCTATCTATAAAAAGGGAATCCAAAAAGAAAGCTTTTGTGAATGATTGTTCCAAGTAAGCTGGAGGAAACATGGACTCTAAAGGACGAGTAAGTTCTCATTCAGTGTGGCTTATTGATGCAAAATTGTCCAGAGAAAGAATGGGAGGAACTGTTCTGTCTGGAAGGGTATCACTGAGAAAAATGAATTAGACAAAATGGTTTTCCAAGAGTTTCCACCTTCACCCTTTTTTCTTGGCATACCATTTTCCACCAGTACTTCTTTTCTGCCAACCATACATTTGTTGACATACTATATTTTTTATAACTTTCTTACTATCTCTATGTATTATTTATTTAGCATATGATGAGAAGATGATAGAAGAGAAATAAATATATATATCAGGGGTGAAATGTAAAATGTGTTACTACCGGTTCTGTGGGTGTGGCTTGGTGGGGGGGTGGTAATGTGACTGGGTGGGCGTGGCCAACTTTTTTTTTTTAAAAAAAAAACTTTTCAAAGCATTTTTTCTAATGCTTTGAAAAGCCTCTGCCGATCAGGCAACTCAGCTGGGATCGTCAGAGACTTTTCAAAGCATTTTTTTACCACCTCTTCAGCCAAGAGGTTGCAGAAAAAAATGCTTTGAAAAGCCTCTGACGATCCCAGCTGAGCCGCTCGATCATCAGAGGCTTTTTTTTTTTACTTTTAAAAGCATTTTTTCGTCGGAAGAGGTTGTAGAAAAAATGCTTTTAAAAGTAAAAAAAAAAAAAAAGCCTCTGATGATCGTGCGACTCAGCTGAGCATGGTGGGGGGCACAGGAATTTTTACCACCCACCGCCATCGCTACTGGATCGGGCGATCCAGTCCGAACCGGGAGTATTTCACCCCTGATATATATATATAAACAATCTACATAAGGTAAAGGTAAAGGTTCCCCCACACATGCATGCTAGTCATTCCCGACTCTAGGGGGCGGTGCTCATCTCCGTTTCAAAGCTTGTAAAGGCTGTAAAACACTGTAAAGTGCTATATAAGTCTAGGCTAATGCTATTACTTCCATTTTGCAGCAAAAAATGGCCATTGGGTGGGCAATGGGTTCACTTAACAACTGCTTTGTTCACTTTAATGGCCATTGCAAAAAAAATTGTAAAATCCTTTTACACATAACTCACTTAATAACGAGGTGATATTCCTCGTTAGGTGATATTCTGAGCTCAAGTATAGTTATAAATCAAGAATTACATGCACTATCAAAGTTTCAAATTTTTAGAGTCACTATTATCACCAGAGGGCAGCACTTCATAAAGCAAGTAGAACTGGGCACAATTTGACTTCAACAGCTCACGTGTGCAGAATAAGTGAGTAGCAATAGCAATAGCACTTAGACTTACATACTGCTATACAATGCTCTACAGCCCTCTCTAAGCGATTTACAGAGTCAGCTTATTGCCCCCAACAATCTGGGTCCTCATTTTACCCACCTCGGAAAGATGGAAGGCTTTGTCTACCTTGAGCTGGTCAGGATCGAACTGCCAAACTGCTGGCAGTCGGCAGAATTAGCCTGCAATACTATATTCTAATCACTGTGCCACCATGGTCCTTCCTTCCTTCCTTCCTTCCTTCCTTCCTTCCTTCCTTCCTTCCTTCCTTCCTTCCTTCCTTCCTTCCCTCCCTCCCTCCCTCCCTCCCTCCCTCCTTCCTTCCCACTTTAGCAATAGCACTTAGACTTATATACTGCTTTACAATGCTCTACAGCCCTCTCTAAGCGATTTACAGAGTCAGCTTATTTCCCCCAACAATCTGGGTCCTCATTTTCCCGACTTCGGAAGGATGGAAGGCTGAGTCAGCCTGGTGAGATTCGAACTGCCAAATTGCAGATGATTGTCCAACGGGAGGAGAAGTTCCCCAATAATTTTTCAAGAGCAGGATGACTTCTGGGTGGTAACACATGTAAGTGGTTGGTAGGAAGAATTCCATCATAACTTTCAGTAGCCATTAACGAAAAGTGGGGGACGCAGAGGAAAAAGTTGACAGTTGGGAGGAAAACTGAAATCTGATAAGCAGGTCACTCACAGAGACCTGTCCTCCAAAGTGCTTTTTCCAAAAGGCAACTGGACTTTCTTGATTTTATTTTTCCTTTGAAAATGTTTCGCTTCTCATCCAAGAAGCTTCTTCAGTTCTTCTGGAACAGAACTGAAGAACTGAACAGAACTGAAGCCCAGTTGCCTTTTGGAAAAAGCACTTTGGGACAAACATGACCTACAGAATATGCGTGTGGAAAACCTACAATGCAGGTAGTCCTTGACTTAGGACGACAATTGGGATCAGAATTTCTGTTGCTAAGCAAAATGGTTGTTAAGTGAGCCACATCCTATTTTATGACCTTGTTCACAGATGGCAAGTGAATCACATGGGTGCTAAGGAGATCTCATTTCCCCCATGGGCTTTGCTTGTACAGTAGTGGCCAAAATGGTGGAAACCTTGTGGGGAAAGTGTATTTTTGAGGTTTGTTGGCTAATAACACCACTTTTTTTTTTTTTTTTGGAGTTTCAAGATAATCCTATTCCACTGCTGGAATGGCCTAGGAATAGCCCAGACCTTCATCCAATTGAAAATCTATGGAGCCGACTAACGAAACTTGTTAGTCAGAAGCGACCCAGCAATAAAATCCAGTTAATAGAAGCAATCATTCAATCTTGGTTTTGCATTATCACAGCTGCAGAATTAAAAGACTTGGTTCACTCCATGGGAAGACGTTGTAAGGCCGTCATTCATGCTAAAGGTTACCCAACTAAGTATTAACTGACATGGTGATCATTTTTGTATATCTCAGGTTTTTCTTCGTGTTTCACTTTTCTTCTTTATACGGTAACTGCTATTCTAATAGCAAATCCTTCATAAATGGCATTACATTCTTGATTAAATTATATTTCCATTGATATATAATTTTATGGTACTACTCCCAAGAAAAGCGGTGACATTCGCTAGTTTTAGAAAATACACTTTTCCAAAAGGTTTCCACAATTTTGGCCACTACTGTATTTGCTGGTTGCTGAGCACCTAACAAAAATGTGTGCCAAATTCTATCATTCCAGGAAAAATACATTTTCCACACAGCTAATGCAAAAAGAGACGATAAAGGGACCAGGGTAAGAATTTCTTGGGATCTGGAGGGAGACGGGACTTAAAAACTATTTTTAGGGATGATACTAGACGTGTTTTCCCTTTCCTACATTTTAAAATAGCAAGAAAATGCATCACCAAACTAGAGGGGAGACAGATAACAGGTCCTGAGAGGTGCAGACTGCCAGCTACTCTGCTTAAAAACCTCTTTCTCGACCGCTTCCAGGAAGAGAAACCCAAATTGCAGGAAGAGGGAATTATAGGTTGCATCTCCTGTCTTGTTTGGAAAAGGGTTTGGAATAGAGTATGCGGTGCTTAGAATTTGGGCAACCTGTTCATCTTCCCAATTACTAGTTACACCACAACACATGGGCCACAAACACCCACATAGACTGTACATCTCGCACTCAAGCTGCAAAAGGGAGGGGCTTACACAGTGGTGAAATCCAGCAGGTTCTGACAGGTTTTGGAGAACTGGTAGCAGAAATTTTGAGTACTTCGGAGAACAGGTAGTGGAAATTTTGAGTAGTTTGGAGAACCGGTAGCGGAAATTTTGAGTAGCTTGGAGAACCGGTAGCGGAAATTTTGAGTAGTTTGGAGAACCGGTAGCGGAAATTTTGAGTAGTTTGGAGAACCGGCAAATACCACCTCTGGCTGGTCCCAGAGTAGAGTGGGAATGGAGATTTTGCAGTATCCTTCCTCTGTCACCCCCACCAAGCCACCCCCACAGAACTGGTAGTAAAAAAGTTTGGATTTCACCACTGAGCTTACATCATTTTCCAATAAGTTGAACATGCTCCGTTCTGCCAGCTCTTTCGACTCTTCAAACTTCTCAATGGCTTGCTTCACTTCCTCGTCTGGAACCTTCCCTAGGCGCTTCCGTTTGTAATCATAATCTAGACGCCGGCCTTCTAATTTTTTTAGGTGGTGCTATTTTTTTTTAAAAAAAAAAAAAGGAAAGAAGAGAACCAAGTGGTTAGAGCGAATGAGAAGAAGTCCTTGTGTATAGGGGCAGAAATACGTTTTTTTGGATTTTTTTAGCTATGGGGAGTGGCTAAAAAACTTTGTAATAAAATAACAGTGTCTATGAATGGTTCGGCAATAAATTCTTAGATTCGTTCTTAATTCGTTCATTGTGAAAAAATCTTCAGGGGATCTACATAAGTAGCAACATATTATTTGTCAAAATAACAATTTACTTTTATGTTCTGGATCTCATTAAATTTCTGTCATGTTCTCTCTCTTGATTGTAGAGTGCCCATTCGTATTTAAGACTCCACTAATGTTGTTTATGCAGTGTGTTTACCCATGTTTAACTGAATCATGGTTTACCGGTGTAGATTTTTGTACCCGGTATCTGTTGGACAGTGCTGGGCTTCAGAATTTAGTGACCATGGTCACTAAACCAGGGTTCTCCAACCTTGGCAACTTTAAGCCTGGTGGACTTCAAATCCCAGAATTCCCCAGCCAGCTTTGGGCCAGTCCTGGAGTCTGGGGAAGGCTCGGACAAGGGCTCTACGTCGGAGGCAGAGATGGGGCCAGGGCCATCGGGGAGTGATGCGCGGGCTCCGAAGCCTCCAGAGTCAGACATCAGAGAGGCAGAGGAACAGGAGGAGCCTGTTCTTAGTGCGTGCATGCGCAGAGCTGCCAGAAGGCAAGAACAGTTAAAAGAAGGTTTTTGGGACTACTCGTGTGTTTTAATGACTCAGGAAGCCCAGGTCACAACAGCCAGTGAAAATGGGCTCCCGAGCTCCATTTTTGGCTGTATGTCCTCCTGCAACCCTCTGCCAGCAAAAATGGAGCTCAGGAGGGCCGCAGGTGGCCCTCCCAAAGTCCGTTTTCGCTGGCAGAGGCACCGGGGTCCTTTGCTGTTTCCAGGGTGGCCCCGTGGGCCAGATCTAAGTACCCAGTGGGCCAGATCTGGCCCCCGGGCTTTGAGTTTGACACCCCTGGTCTAGTGGTTAAGGTACCAGACTAGAAAGCGAGAGGTAGCGAGTTCAAGTCCCACCTTAGCTGTGAAAGCCAGCTGGGTGATTCAGTCACTGTCTCACAATCCAACCCACCTCACAAGGTGTTTTTTTTTTTTTGTTGTTGTTGTTGTGGGGCAAATAGGAGGAGAAAGATACGCTGGATACATTCACTGCCTTGAGTTACTTGTAGAAATAATAAAGGCAGGATAGATAGAAATAAATAAAGCATAAGAAATTATCTTGGCATGGCCTCATTAAGCCAGAGGGAAAAAAAACCCTTTGTTTGGGAACTGCACCTCCCGTGAAGATGGTAATTGCATTTTGTTAACCTGAGTTTAAAATATTACGCAAATCCAGGCATTAGGAAGTGAAAGAGAGCCCGAGAGATCCCAGAAACGCTAATATTATTCCAAGGATGCATCTTCATATCCCTAGGCAAATATTTGAGGCAGAGATAAACTCACTCCAATCTCTTTTAAATCCTTTTCCTGCAGTAGCTGGAGAGGATCAATAAAATTCTGCTTGATGTTGATATCCAGGGAATCCTTCACTTCTGCCATCTGCTTCATACTTTCTCCCACATCGATCAGCGCAGCACCTTGTAAAGAAGAAACAACATTCGTGTATCTCATGGGGAGGAATTCAGTTGTTGTTGTTGTTTTAAAAAATGAAAAAGATTCAGCAGCTTCCAAACCAAAATTTAAAAGGCTTATTTTCAGCCACTTTTTCTTTGAAATGTGTAAAGCTTCTACCTTTCTTATTTTCCAGACCATTTCTCTGGTCACATAACTTTATATATATATATATATTTTCTTTTCTTTTTCCATCTAATCATTACTTATTTTCAATTTATATAGAATGAAACTCAAATGCTTTGGCCACCTAATGAGGACTCACTGGAGAAGAGCCTAATGCTGGGAAAGATTGAGGGCAAAAGAAGAAAGGGATGGCAGAGAACGAGGTGGCTGGATGGAGTCACTGAAGCAGTCAGCGTGAGCTTAAATGGACTCCAGAGGATGGTAGAGGACAGGAAGGCCTGGAGAAACGTTGTCCATGGGGTTGCGAAGCGTAGAACGTGACTTCGCAACTAACAACAACAACCTCTGTAACGTTCTCTGCTCAGGCAGGGACCCGCCCTTTCCTTAAAAATCCAGATTTATTAAGTACCGCTTGCATGAACTACATAAACAATGCTGCACAGCTGCGGAAGCTCACCAAAGGTGGAGTCATCTCTCAGTTCCCTCCCATACCGGAGCATACAGTCCCCAAGTAATCCTTCAGTCTGTGGGTATCCTGTGGCCTTCACTTGCCCTCGGATCTTGGAGACAGTGTTCAGCATTCCTAGCTTTGCTCTGTAGGCTTTAAAAGAGAGAGATTAATACTGAAAAGCTTAAAGAGATACGCTGGGATTTCTATATTGTCTGGAGAACATTTCTGCTCGTTGACTTCACGTCTCCAGGCTCGGAATGTTATTCTACGTATGCAATCGCCATAGAAGCAAGTTGTCACAAGCTTCATTCAGACCCATGACGGATAACAAACAGGGATTAATGCAGGGGTGAAATGTTCCTGGTTCAGACCGGATCGGCCAAACCCGGGTAGCGATGGTGGCAGATGGTTTGGAGAACCAGTGGCAAAACTCCCTGCACCCCACCATGCCCAGCTGAGCCGCGCGATCATCAGAGGTTTTTTTTAATATATACTTTTAAAAGCATTTTTTTCTTCGGCCGAAAAAATGCTTTTAAAAGTAAAAACAAAATGCCTCTGATGATCAGGCAACTCAGCTGGGATCGTCAGAGCCTTTTCAAAGCATTTTTTCTACAACCTTTTCAGCTGAAGAACCGGTAGTAACAAATTTTACATTTCACCACTGGATTAATGGCATCCACAGGAGAGGCAGTCCTCAATTTATGACCACAACCGAGCCCCAACATTTCTGTTGTTAAGTGAGAGGTTGGTTTGCTCTATTTTACGATTGTTCTTGCCTCGGTTGTTTATTACTGCAGTTGATAAGTTGGCAAACTGGTTTTTAAGCGAATCTGGTCCCCCCCGTTTGATTTTGCTTGCTAGAGTCTTGTGGGAACCTGGCTGGGAAGACTGCAAATGATGATCACATGACTTGGGATACCACAACCGTCACAAAAATACATGCCACTTGTCAAGTGCCTGTATTTTGACCGTGTGACCATAGGGATGCTGCAACGGTCATACGTGTAAGGACTGATTTTAAGTCACTTTTTTTTTTCAGTGTTGTTGTAACTTTGATGGCCACTAAACAAATGATTGTAAACTGAGGACCACCTATAAACAGTAAAAATAAGTAAAATAAGTAAAAATATAGACAATAAAATTGTTGTAACATAAAAAGATCCGTAGAAGCTGGAAGGCAAAGATCTGACGGATTGGTTCACAGAGATGTTAGGTCATTTAAAACATCTGGAACTCACTAAAACTATCTTGTTCTTACCTGGGTTAGGTTGGAGATATTCTGTAGCTTTGGATAAAAGTTCTGCCACTGCCTTGCTAGTGATATCAATTTTCTGCAAGAGGAAAATGAAATATCTTTAGATGGGCTGTGCAAATCATTTTCAATTTGAGCCACTTTTTACTCCACGCCTCCAATTTTGATTCCTAAATTGGAAACGGGCAGATTTGATCATTTTGGAAGTGTTTTGAACTTGAAACATTTCTAAGGTTAAGGGGCCCTTGGTGCTCTCTGAGCTTGCTTGTTTTCTTGCATTACCCTAACTATGTAACATCATTATAGTCCTAGCACTGATAATGTTACCTAGTTGGGTAATAAAACGTCTGTAAGGAGCCTTGGTGGTGCAGCGGACTAAAGTGCTATTAAGTAGCACTTAGCTGCCAGCTGCCTGCAATTACTGCAAGTTCAAATCTCACCAGGCTCAAGGTTGACTCAGCCTTCCATCCTTCCGAAGTAGGTAAAATGAGGACCCGGATCGTGGGGGCAATAAGCTGACTTTGTATAAAAAAGAACACTGCTTTGGGAGGGGCCCGAAAGCCCTACTAAAAAGGTATATACAAAAGGATGAAGGCTACTGCTTAACACATTGTAAGCCGCCCTGAGTCTCCGGAGAAGGGCGGCATATAAATCGAACCAAGAAAGAAAGAAAGGAAGAAAGGAAGGAAGGAAGGAAGGAAGGAAGGAAGGAAGGAAGGAAGGAAGAAAGAAAGAAAGAAAGAAAGAAAGAAAGAAAGAAAGAAAGAAAGAAAGAAAGAAAGAAAGTAAGTAAGTAAGTTCAGAGAGCACCAAGGATCCTTCCTTTCAACTCTGAGCTACAAATCTTCTCCTTTATTGATTTCGAAGGTTGTTGAAACAAACCCCTGTTGGACATGAGTCAGGATGCTGGATTCAAAAAGAATTCAATTTTGAACCATTGCTAATCTTTAACAATATATGACAGGGACTGTTTCTTTCGTACATCACACACAAATTTGTGCCAACCTGGTCTCCTCTAGACCTTTACCAAAAGGTAAAGGTTCCCCTCGCACATATGTGCTACTCGTTCCCGACTCTAGGGGGCGGTGCTCATCTCCGTTTCAAAGCCAAAGCGCCAGCGCTGTCCAAAGACGTCTCCGTGGTCATGTGGCCGGCATGACTAAATGCCAAAGGCGTACAGAATGCTGTGACCTTCCCACCAAAAGTGGTCCCTATTTTTCTACTTGCATTTTTTATGTGCTTTCGAACTGCTAGGTTGGCAGAAGCTGGGACAAGTCACGGGAGCTCACCCCGTTACACAGCACTAGGGATTCGAACCGCTGAACTGCCAACCCTTTGACTGACAAGCTCAGTGTCTTAGCCACTGAGCCACCGCATCCCTTAGACCTTTACCTGACTATGGGCCTATTTTAGAAAAAGGATGAAAAGGCCTCTTGAGTTATAATTAGAAATAATTACCTTGCAATTAGCAGCCAGTATCAAGAGGCTTGCCTTACCTTCTCCATCTCTTGAAAGTCTTCATCAAGTTTTGTTCCTTCTGCTCCACTGATCTTCTCGCTGAAAAGCTGCAGGAGGAAAAGAATAACGATAAACAAACGGTACAGCACCAAACCAAAGTCTATGGAGATCCTCAGTCCTCCAGGACATGGTTGTCCCAAAGGTGCTTTTTCCAACAGGCAACTGGACTTCCTGGTTTTTTCTTTGAAGACGTTTCGCTTCTCATCCAAGAAGCTTCATCAGGTTCTGATGGCGGGGGAATGGAAGGAGAGGTACTACCAGTCTATGGCCTGGCCTAATCTTTTCCCTCTTTTTAATTATGCAAATTTTAATTGGTTTTTTTAAATGATTGGGGTTTTAATATGTTTGGGCCAAATTTGTTTAATTCGATTTTACTTTGTTTTTAAATTTTGTATTTTTACTGTTTGTCTGTTCACCGCCCTGAATCCTTCAGGAGTAGGTATATAAATTAAATAAATAAATAAATAAACAAATAAATAAATAAATAAATAATAATTAACTATTAACTATTAATGAGCTATTAACCAGCCTCAAAGGCTGTGAATCTCACTAAAGATTAACCAATAAATAATAATAATAATAATTCTCAGTCATCCAGGTCATGGTTGTCCCAAAGGTGCTTTGTCAAGAGGCAACTTGGACCTCCTGGTTTTTTTCTTTGAAGGCGTTTTGCTTCTCATCCAAGAAGCTTCTTCAGCTCTGGAAGCTTCTTGGATGAGAAGCGAAACGTCTTCAAAGAAAAGAAAAAAAAAACAGGAAGTCCAGTTGCCTCTTGAAAAAGAACCTTTGGGATGATCCCAAGTAGCAAGAGCAAGAGCACTTAAAGACTTATATACCGCTTCACAGGGCTTTACAGCCCTCTGTAAGCGGTTTATAGAGTCAGCCTATGGCCCCCAACAACCTGGATCCTCATTTGACGCACCTCGGAAGGATGGAAGGCTGAGTCAACCTTGAGCCTGGTGAGATTCGAACTGCCAAATTGCAGGCAGCCGGCAGTCAGCAGAAGCAGCCTGCAATACTGCATTCTAACCACTGTGCTACCACAACTCATAGTTAGTGTGTGTGTGTGTGTGTGTGTGTGTGTGTGTGTGCATCTCCTCCATACATTCGGTGAAAATGTGTTTGGCTATTGCCCTGTTCAGTGTATCTGGCTTAAGATGAAATTTTTAACTGTTTTAAATGTTTTAAACGTTTTAATTGGTAATGAGTTTTAATTGGGCCAAATTTATATATCTTTTAATTGTTTTTTAATATTTGTCTTGCATGTCTTTTTAATTCTGGCTGTACACCACCCTGAGTCCTCAGGGAGAAGGGCGGTATAGAAATTCAATAATAAATAAATAAATAAATAAATAAATAAATAAATAAATAAATAAATAAAATCAGCGTATCATGCGTGTATGCTCTTCATATCACAAAGGTTATTGCTTTGTCTGTAAAGGGAATTCCCATTTCGGATGCGGTACGAGACTTATCTCCCCTCCCCAGCTTATCTTTCTGGCCTGTCCCCTCCTCTTTTATCCTTTCTGGGCCTCTACTTTACCAGTTCCACCTCCCAACCACACCAGGTTGTAGCAGATGTTTGCTCAAGTCATAGATCTTCAAGAACTTCTGGCCCTTTGTCCCACCAACACCCCTCCTTTAAATGTCTTCTGCTCACAACTCAACTGGTACAGCAGTTAACTACGGGCAGTTACAATGAATGCACAACAACATGCATTGACTACCAAAGGGATTACATTTGTGCAAGCCAGACAAAAGAAAAGCACTCCGTTCCCTGTTCTTGAGACCACTATTATATCAGAGAGAGAAATGGTTTGAATGCCATGCTAAACCATGATTTGTTTCAACCAAATCAGAAAGACTTCTCTACCGTATACACCCTCTTCCTTGTGAGGCCAACAATAATCTAGGGATGTCCCATGGTCCCTACTAAGATGGCTATTTGGAGTGTTTACTGCCAGCAGTGACAGTACGAAAGGCCAGCTCCATTTATAGAGAAGCATTCGCAGTGGCTATCTGCACTTAATGCACTCCGTAATTTGGTAAACACAATTCTTAGAGCTGTTGTTTCCTCAATGCTGCCTCTCAAGCAGAGGTTAATGGGGGCCATTAATCTTGTTATGTTAAGTCAAGTCAACAATCACAAGCCCCAGGGAGCAGTTTACATCAAAGTTACCAGGTAACAGTCTTCTGTAAGCACATTCTCAAAGATACAACAATAGCCTGGTTTTAAAGTGACATAATACTTGTGATGACAACCAGAAAGCCAACCTGGAGATTTTGGCCTCTGGAGACATGCCCTTTGTCCAAATTAATGGACCATTCCAGTCATGTTGTCTGCATTCTATTCACTGTTTATTCCATTGTGTTCTCTATCTAATTATTGCGATGTATTCTGTAATCTAATTTTTGGAAACAGCCACTTTGGGGTTGTGGTTCAGAAACCTGGAGACTATGAGCTGGCACGAAGTCAACTGAATGACTTTTGAGCCTGCCACTCTTTCTTAGCTCTAGGAAGGAAGAAGGAATGGCAAACCACTTACAAAATTTTGCCAAAAAGCTACAGGAAGTAATCCAGGCAGAATCAAACAGTGGTGGGATTCAAATTTCTTTTACTACTGGTTCTATGGGCGTGGCTTGGTGGACATGGCAGGGGAAGGATACTGTAAAATCTCCATTCCCACCCCACTCCAGGGGAAGGTTACTGCAAAATCCCCATTTTCTCCCAATCAGCTGGGACTCGGGAGGCAGAGAATAGATGGGGATGGGGTCAGCCAGAGGTGGTATTTACCGGTTCTCTGAACTACTCAAAATTTCTGGTGGGACCGGAAGTTGGCAAATGAGCCATTTATGGCCTCTAGAGGACTTCTGGGTGGGGTTGGGAAGGCTGTTTTCACCCTCCGCAGACTCCTAGAGAGGCTCTGGAGCCAGATGAGAGAGAAAAACAGGCCTACTGGGCCGTCACATGCCAGGAGCGGAGGGAGGGGGGGGGGTCGCGTGCACATACGCAGGGCACATAGAATTATGGGTGTGGGCACATGTGCACACGACCCCCTCCCCACACTCCCCTACGGGCATGCAATGGCAAAAACTGGACTAGAGTGTTACAAAGAGTATTAGCCATGACTGGACTAGAGTGTTACAAAGAAAATCAATCCATGTGGTTGCTAGGAGTTGAAAACAACTTAATGACTCATAAATCAATCAATCAATCCACCAATCAATGTTACATAAGGCCATAATGACCAAAATGCAAGTGCTTGAATATAAGCCAATGGGACAATGACTATCTTGAGCCCAAATATTATAGGCAACTGAGTCTTGTAACTTTGTACTTGCCAATTTTATGCCTGTCCCACTGAGCTTCTGGAGCATGTAGCCAAGCTGTACAGCAAAAGACTTTTCCTTTTTTAAAAGAGCTTTTGTTGTGCTTGGGCAAATATTACTTCCTTGCTAAAAGAAAGGGGGGGAAACATTTCAGAGAGAGACCTAGGAGAAAATGCGGTCATAATCTTGAAGCTCATAGCAACTCTACCCACACAATACCATTGCCCATACTTCTGGCCACCTGATCCACAATGTTAGTCCTTCAATGTTTGATTGCGTTTTTTTGGGGGGGGGGGATCTGTTCTTTGCAAACTTGTGAAGTGAATTTGGAGGAGGAGGAGGAGGAGGAGGGGAGGAGGAGGAGGAGGAGGAGGAGGAGTAGGAGTAGGAGTAGGAGGAGGAGGAGGAGGAGGAGGAGGAGGAGGAGGAGGGGAGGAGGAGGAGGAGGAGGAGGAGGAGGAGGAGGAGGAGGAGGAGGAGGAGAAGAAGAAGAAGAAGAAGAAGAAGAAAAAGAAGAAAGAAAGAAAGAAAGAAAGAAAGAAAGAAAGAAAGAAAGAAAGAAAAAAAGAAAGAAAGAAAGAAAGAAAGTAAGTCAGCCTGTGCAATTCTCCAGCCCCTGTAACAATGACATAGTGGGAAAATATTTTAACAAAAGCACCAGAAGGTTGCAACAACATGAGGCTGTTGTTTGCTACAAGAGAGAAGCAACACAAAGCAACTCTCCCTGGACACAATGTAAAATTCACAGCAAACTTTTGCGGTGGCAACAAGAGAGCAACAATATAGCTTTTCAAAGGCTTTCTTTTCCTTTTTATTTCCCTACTTCCCAAATCAAAAGCCAATTTTATTTATTTTATTTTGGCTTCTGTTTGGACCCAGGTATGACCTCACCACTTTCCTTTTTCTGATCTTGAGCCGGAGACAAAAGAAAAATATAAAACTCAAGATTCCTAGTTTGGCCAACTCCCACCACTGTCACTTAAATAAAACACCTTCTTACAAGTAGCTTCTAAAAAAAGCTGGCTGATGTTTTACTCCGTTTTCAGCTTGGGCAACCAGGAAAAGGAATTTTGCACAAAAGGGAGATAAAACAAAATGTATCTTCAAAACAAAAGTAGATTTGAGAAGATGGGTTGCTATCTGTAGATTTTACTCAGGTTTGTTAATTTCAATATGACAGGCTAAATGTAAACGAACACAAGTTTTGGGTGCACTGGGCTCTAAAGAAAACACTTATGAATTTAATATTTGTGCGATGCAGTGGGAACATGCATGGAAAAACAGCTTATGAGGTTGCAATATTGGAGAGAATGGCTACTGCAAAAGCTGAGGAGTTTCTCCATCAAACAGAAGCCCCATTCTAGACCAGCATCTGTCAACCTTGGAAACTTTAGGGTGGATTCCAACTTCCAGAAATCCCTGTAGGCCAGGGTTGGTCAACTTTACCAACTTGGAAGATGTATGGACTTCAACGCCCAGAATTCCCCAGACTGGGGGGAATTCTGGGAGTTGGAGTCCACACATTTTCAAGTTGGTAAGGTTGATCAATGCTGATCTAGATAATCAGGTTTAGAAGAGACGAGACGAGACGAGACGAGACGAGACGAGAAGAGAAGAGAAGAGAAGAGAAGAGAAGAGAAGAGAAGAGAAGAGAAGAGAAGAGATTTTTTTTTATTGGCCAAGTGTGATTGGACACAAGGAATTTGTCTTGGTGCATACGCTCTCAGTGTACATAAAAGAAAAGATACGTTCATCAAGAATCATAAGTACAACACTTAATGATAGTCATAGGGTACAAATAAGCAATCAGGAAACAATATCAATATAAATCGTAAGGATACAAGCAGCAAAGTTACAGTCATACAGTCATAAGTGGAAGGAAATGGGTGGTGGGAACGATGAGAAGATTAATAGTAGTGCAGACTTAGTAAATAGTTTGACAGTGTTGAGGGAATTGTTTGTTTAGCAGAGTGATGGCGTTCGGGGAAAAACTGTCCTTGTGTTTAGTTGTTCTGGTGTGCAGTACTCTATAGCGTTGTTTTGAGGGTAGGAATTGAAACAGTTTATGTCCAGGATGTGAGGTTTAGACAACCAGAAGCAAGATCCTATCTCCTTTGAGGAGGGGGATTTTTCTAGACTCAGCACCTACAGGAGATGCTCAGACACAGATTAACAAAGTTGGAAGGGACCTTGTAGTGATCTAGTCCAACCCCCGCCCAAGCAGACCCTACACCATTCCAGACAAGTGGCTGTCCAGTCTCTTTTTGAAAGCTTCTAGTGATGAAGCTCCCACAACTTCTGAAGGCCAGCTGTTCCATTGATTGATTGTTCTCACTGTCAGAAAATTCCTCCTCATTTCCAGGTTGAATCTCTCCTTGTTCAGTTTCCATCCATTGTTCCTTGTCTGGCCTTCAGGTGCCTTGGAAAATAGCTTGACCCCCTCTTCTCTGTGGCAGCCCCTCAAATATTGGAAGACTGCTATCATGTCTCCCCTGGTCCTTCACTAGACTAGCCATGCCCAGTTCCTGCAACCGTTCATCATATGTTTTAGCCTCCAGCCCCCTAATCATCTTGGTTGCTCTTCTCTGCACTCTTTCTAGAGTCTCCACCTCTTTTTTATAGTGTGGGTTCTAGAAGTGTGTTCTGCCATCTCACAACTCACCATCCAAACCAATGCTCCGGAATCAACCAATAAACGTTTTGAGTCAATAAACGTTATTTGCAGGTCACAAGGGTATTTTGGGCATCCCTAATTCACAAAATAATTTCCATCAGGAATTTTGCTGCAGCCTTGGGGCCTGACCCGAGTTCCTCCCATTTGGCCTTTCCTATCCAAGCTATGATCAGCCTGAACTTAATTGCAGGTTATTGTTTTTGCTTGCCTCGAAGTGTATCTGAATGCAGGGGGTGGAGCAGAGCTGGCACCTCGAGCTGTTACCACAGCTGTGAGCTCTCTGTGTAACCGAAGCCTTTGGTTGGGTAATAATATTCTGTGCAGTGTTTCTTCCTCTAATTTCTAAACGGCAGGCCCTGACATCTTTGTGAGCCGCTGAAGAATGACAAACATGGAGCAATAAATAAAATAATGAAAGGTTCTCGCGAGTCTAAAATATCCACCTGCCACAGGGAAGGACTATCTGCAGTCATAAACTGTTCTTTTTTCTCTTCAGTTTGTAGGATCCCAACTCTGCTCTCCATGGTTAGGTGTTTTTGGAGGCCTCAATTCAAAGAGCATAGAGGTGGAAGGGACCTTGGAGGTCTTCTAGTCCAACCCCCTGCTCAAATAGGAGAACCTATACCATTCCAGACAAGTGTCTGTCTGATCTCTTCTTAAAAACCTTCAGTGATGAAGCGCCCAAAAGTTCTGAAGGCAAACTGTTCCCCTGGTTAACTGTCATGAAATTTCTCCTTAGTTCTAGGTTGCTTCTCTCCTTGGTTAGTTTCCACCCATTGCTTCTTGTCCTGCCCTCAGGTGCTTTGGAGAATAGCTTGAACACCCTCTTCTTTGTGGCAGCCCCTGAGATATTGGAATTCTGTTATGTCACCCCTAGTCCTCCTTTTCTTTAGACTAGCCACACACCCTAACGTTTAGGCAGGATATCCTACACCACTTCAGACAAATGGTTGTCCAATCTCTTCTTAAAAACGTCAGTGCTGGAGCATTCCCAGATTCTGGAGGCAAGTTGTTCCACTGATTAATTGTTCTAACTGTCATGAAATTTCTCCTTAGTTCTAAGTTGCTTCTCTCCTTGGTTAGTTTCCACCCATTGCTTCTTGTCCTGCCCTTGGGTGCTTTGGAGAATAGCTTGACTCCCTCTTCTTTGTGGCAGCCCCTGAGATATTGGAATTCTGTTTATGTCACCCCTAGTCCTCCTTTTCTTTAGACTAGCCACACCCAATTCCACCAACGGTTGTTCATATACATGCTCAGTTGTGATGCCAATTTTTTGGAGTGACAGGGAGCCACAGCAGAGGGGTGAAAGAGCCACATGCAGCTCCAGAGCTGCAGGTTGCTGACCACTGATATAGCTGATGCAGGTCTTGCTTGAGCAGGCTTAATAAGAAGCAAAATTCAACTATGGGGACGGTAGCTAGCAACCTTTTTGATAAGATGGAGCAGACAGACAAAGGGCCCTTTGAGTCAGAAGGGACACAAGCATGATCCTCTGGCTTATTTCCCACCAGGCAGTGACATCGCACACCCCGCTGCAGTGTGTATCTATCACAAACCTTGTCTGCTGAAGCTGCCCCATCACTAGTTAAAAAAAATTATCCATACACCGCATCATCAAAAGTACGCTAAAGACCTACCTCCCAGTTTGCCACTGGCTAGCATGCAAAACAACATCCCTTCCAAAGAGAGAATGTCTCACATTTCAAAGAGTTTTCCTTCAACAATTAAGCAAGCCTTGGTGGCGCAGCAGACTAAAGTACTATTAAGTAGCAGCAGCTGCCTGCAATTACTGCGAGTTCAAATCTCACCAGGCTCAAGGTTGACTCAGTCTTCCATCCTTTCGAGGTAGGTAAAATGAGGGCCCGGATTGTGGGGGCAATAAGCTGACTTTGTATAAAAAAGAACACCGCTTGGGGGCCCCCCAAAAGCCCTACTAAGCAGGTATATACAAAAGTATATGAAGGCTATTGCTTAACGCACTGTAAGCCGCCCTGAGTCTCCGGAGAAGGGCGGCATATAAATTGAACCAATAAATACAATAAATAAAGCAAGATGCTATTGGTGGAAAGTCTTAAAAACAACCATTGAATACTGGACTGCCACCATTCTCACTCTTATTTTCTAAGCGGTGCCTACTTATTTTAATTCTTCTTCTCCGAGCATGTTTATAGCAGCAATCACAATAAATCAAAACAATAGCAAAACAATACATTTATAAAATGCTCTATGAAAAATCAAGTAAACCAGGAAAGTTTAATATATCCTGTCAACCAGTGGTAGGTTGCCCCCGGTTCGGGCCGGTTCTATAGAACCGGGAGGCTCCACTCACTGACCCCAACATCATCAAGAAGTGTCTGCGCCAGGGGTGGGTTCTACCTACCTTTACTACCGGTTCGCAATGGGGCCACGCACTCTTTTATGCATGCGCAGAAGCGTTCTGATGATGTCGGGTCGGTGGGCGGAGCCTTCCGCTGGTTTTACTACCGGTTCTATAGAACCGGTCCGAACCAGGGGCAACCCATCACTGGTCTGCACATGCGCAGAAGCTTATGCACACGCGAAGCGAGTGCACGCGCGCGGCCCCATTGCAAACCGGTAGTAAAGGTAAGTAGGACCAACCCCTAGTGTCAACTCAGGCCTAGATTTTTTTTTTTTAATTCAATTGTAATGAGCTTATGAACAATTTGAGAAACTCTTGATTACTGCCAAGTGGGTGCAAAGACGACCTTTGAAAAATATTTGGGAATTTGCCTCAAGGCCTTTCTAACTTTCTAACTCCACATTTGAGTGGGGAACACCAACAGTTAAGTCGTAAAAAAGAGCACTTGCAGTTTGGCAGCTCCATAAATAAAATGGCATGAAATATTTGTAGCAAACCTCTATCTATAAACACAGCCTGGAATGTTAAAAATGCAATATGCTTCCCGGTCTAAAAATCTGATTACAGCTGGGGGAAATAAAATAAAAGATCCTCACATGGAAACTCCCATGTTCAGAAAAAGAGGTTCAATCTGCATTCAATGCCCATCAGTTCTTACAATGTTGAATTAAGATATGATCTATAGCAGTATTGGCGAACCTTTTTGACCCCGAGTACCGAAACGGGAGCTTGCACATGCACACGGGGGAGTGCCAGAAACCGGAAGAGCAGATCCTTGGCATGCTTGTACATGCCAGGCAGCTGAGCTTCCGGTTTCTGGTGTGCACACACGCATGAAAACCAGCTGGCTGGCACGTATGTGCACGTCGGAACCCGGAAGAGCAACAGGCGACAGCTGGCGTGCCCAGAGAGATGGCTCTGTGTGCCACTTCCGGCACGTGTGCCATAGGTTCGCCGTCACAGATCCATAGTCAGAAGCAGCATATTCTCCTTGACTCAGAATGTTCTCTATGAACGGAAACAATAAGCAAAAAAACTGAGAACCATTTTTTGACCTTCAGAAATAATAAAAAGGGCAATATACCGAGGAAACATAAAACCAAAGGAAAGCTTTTTATGTAAAGATTGGTCTTGCAGGAATTCTCTTTTTCCCCTCAGGGCGCAAAACGCATCTCACATGACAAGGCCGCTTGCCTTCAAGATGCTCTCTCTATCCTATCCAATTTCTGATGACACCGCAGCACGCAATTATGTTTCAATGTGTGTAGGCTCAATGCGAAAACATAAAAAGATATTTTCATCAGTCTCGACCAGTCCGGGGATGTGATGTTCCACGTAAATTGCATATCGCTGCTCCCTAATTTAATTTCAAGATTCAAAGCTCTTGCAGGGACAAAATGTTCCAGATTGTCTTGCACAAAGCTCAAATAAAACAAGCAACGTACTGTAAAGGGGCCATTACACAGTCAAGCCTAGAGAAGCCAATTCTCACCCTGTGGATTTCCACCAAAAGGTGACCTCACTTCTACACCTCAATCAGGTCACTCCAAAAAGTCCCAAGTCCACTTCTGACTCTTCAACAACAACAACAACAACAATAACAAAGCCTAGAGAAAAAGAGAGACAAGGATCCCAAAATCTGGATCTCTGCAGGCTTCAACTGCAAATCCTGATCTATCTATCTATCTATCTATCTATCTATCTATCTATCTATCTATCTAATTTCTATACCGCCCTACTCCCGGAGGACTCAGGGCGGTGAACAGCCAAGATAAAATACAGATAATACAAACATTAAAAGTCCTTTAAAATTATTAAATATTTTGGCCGAAACACAGATTAAAACACCCAATTTATAAAACAAATCAAACAATTTAAAAAAATTAAAATGGAGAGTTAGGGCAGGCCAGCCTACTGAAATAAAAAAGTTTGGAGAGCACGACGAAACGTGCGCAGATCCGGGATTTACAAATTAATGGTAACGTGCGAACTAGGCCAGCATCAATTTCTTGTTTATAATATTTTAGAAATAAATGACATTTGTTTCTCAGCTCAGCTGTGCTAATTTCTTGTATGAGCCTTTGACCCAGGGGTGAAATGCTCCTGGTTCAGACCGGATCGACTGATCCGGTAGCGATGGTGGTGGGTAGTTCAGAGAACCGGTAGCGAGAATCCCTACCCCGCCCGCCCATGCCTACCCAATTGCCCGGTCGCCCGCTTACCACTTCATTTAAAAAATGCTTTTAAAAGGTTAAAAAAAAAAAGGTTGACGATCCCAGCTGAGCCACACGATCTTCAGAGCCTTTTTTTTTTTTGAAAAGATTTTTTATTTTTAAACAAACATAAAATCATCTTCAATTACAATTGCAAACAGTGTGTCGGTTGGTTACAAATCTTTTGTGCATCATTCACCAAATTCGTAGTTTACAATTTACAGTTTACCTAGATTCTCATATCATCAATCTATATATTGTAATCCTCATTAATCATTTATTTGAATATGACTATTCCTTCCCGGAGAATCATTCAAAGTATTCTAAGATTTGAGTTAATTTTTATTTATGACATTCATTTCAACCTCCTGCGTCTATCCCATAATCATACATCTATATGTTATATTTCACATAGTTCTCAATTCTTGTATTGTAAAAATCTCTACCATATTTCATATTTTCCATATTTTCTTATCTAACCATTGATAAAATAAGTCCCATATCTTATAGTATTGTTTATCTTCTTGTCCTCTAATTTCAAATCTCAATTTGTCAGAGCCTTTTTTTTTACTTTTAAAAGCATTTTTTATAACCTGTTCAGCCGAATAGGTTGTAAAAAAAATGCTTTTAAAAGTAAAAAAAAAAAAAAAAAGATTGCACACCACAGCTGATCACAGCCCCCACACGCTGTTCTACTTACCCCATGCCTCCTTCTGGCATGTATGGTGCCCAGCATGATACACAGCCAGTTCAGAATTCACCACTGCTTTGACCCTATGAGCAGACACATCCCTTATATAGGTAATCCTCAAGGTATGACCACAATGGAGCCCAAAATTTATTTATTTCTCTCTCTTTCTTTCTTTCTTTCTTTCTTTCTTTTTTTTTTTTTTGTAAATATTTTTTATTTATTTTTTCCAAATTTAAACATAAAACATAACTTTCAAAAGCAAAAATCTCGATCCGGTAATAGATAGTTAGTTACCACGCTTACATTCCTTTCACAAGCTCAATTCACAATTTCCATTACATGTTTTATAAGTAAACAAAAAAGAAAAGAAAGGAAGATAAAAAAGAAATTCAAAACTTAAAAAAACCCCCAATTTTAACTCAAATTTAACATTTTCATCTATATAAATCCATTTATATCTATCCAAAGTTAGTTTCAAATTCACTTTCACTCATTTTTACATCTGCATAACAATTCTAAACATAAAGCCCAACATTTCTGTTGCTAAGCGAGACAGTTTTTAAGAAAGCTTTGTCCCATTCTATGACCTTTCTTGCCACAGTTGTTAAGGGAATCACTGCAGCTGTTAAATTAGTAAATGGTTGTTAAGGGAATCTGGCTTCCTCAGTAACTGCTGGTCAGAAGGTCTCAAAAGCTGATTTCTCACAATCCCAGGACAATGCAACCATCATAAATATGAGCCAGTGTCCGAATTTTGATCACGTATCCATGGGGATGCTGCAACAGTCATAAGTGTGAAAAATTGTCATGAGTCACTTTTTTCAGTCCCAATGTAACTTCAAACAGTCACTAAATAAACTGTTATAAGTCAAGGACTATCACTACTTCTATGGAAAAGCAACAAAGATGATTAGGGGACTGGAAGCTAAAACATATGAAGAACGGTTGCAAGAACTGGGTATGTCTATTTAATGAAGAGAAGGACTAGGGGAGACATGATAGCAGAGTTCCAATATCTCAGGGGCTGCCACAAAGAAGAGGGAGTCAAGCTATTCTCCAAAGCTCCTGAAGGCAGGACAAGAAGCAATGGGTGGAAACTAATCAAGGATAGAAGCAACTTAGAACTAAGGAGGAATTTCCTGATAGTTAGAACAATTGATCAGTGGAACAACTTGCCACTGTGAATGCAAGTTGTGAAGGCTCCAACACTGGAAGTTTTTAAGAAGATGTTGGATTACCATTTGAGTGAAGTGGTGTAGGGTTTCCTGCCCGAGCAGAGGGTTGGACTAGAAGACCTCCAAGGTCCCTTCCAACTCTACTCTACTCTACTCTACTCTACTCTACTCTACTCTACTCTACTCTACTCTACTCTACTCTAATCTGCTAGTCTAGTCTAGTCTAGTCTAGTCTAGTCCTAGTCCTATTATTTCTATTTCTATTATTTCTATTTCTATTCCTCTCAATTACTTTCAAGCCATCAGCCTCGACATTTCAAAAGGGCTGATTTTCTGTCTCCGCTTCCATACCAACTATCCACCCACCTACCCCCTATAGTTGCTACGGTTTATTTTAAGAGTTGTTCCATTTTTTTACTCACATGATGGTAATTATTGCTAAATCACCATCTCTAGCCACCAATTAGCATGGACATATTTTACACAAACTCATGCCTTTTATTCCTGCAATGTGTCAGGGGCCAACCTATCTACGTGCTCCACTAATCTATGATTCAGCAGTGAAACAAATCCAGGGCAACCCACAGAGAATATTTTATACTCTTGAGATGCATTACAGAGTTATTGTACGTACGTTGCTCGGCTATGCTTACGTTGCAGTTAGTCAAACTTTATGAAGAATGCCTCTTTTGTTCTTGACATCAGAAAGGAGGCCGAACAGCTGCCTCATTCAGATGAGTAATTTACTGGTGGAATAAGCAGTAACTTTTCTTTTTAAAGATGGGAGCCAGCAAATTTTTTTAAAAATGTATTATCTAAACCTCTGGGACAGTCAAAGAGAAAAGGGCAGCCCCGATTTAACAGAATAACAGCATAACAGGGACCTTGGAGGTCTTCTAGTCCAACCTCCTGCTTAGGCAGAAACCCTACACCACTTCAGACAAATGGTTATCCAACATCTTCTTCAAAACCTCCAGTGTTGGAGCATTCACAACTTCTTTCAAATTTCATTTGAAAGACTGAATGGGCAGTTTTCATCACAGCTTTCGACGTCCTTTGTAAAATAAATTTGAAAAAGAAAACCCGCCTCTCTCAAAATCAAATTTCTCTACTGTACGAAGTTAGCACCCAGCCCTCTCCTAGGAAAATGAGATATTTTAGGAAACATTAAAAGGGCAGAATATTTCCCCTAAAAGGGAGGCAGAAACTCAGCCCTCCACCTTTGTCAATGGGCCCTTGAGGCCTGGGCCAATCTATTCTACATACATGTTTTTTAAGATGCTTTTATGTTGTTTTTATTCCTTGCTAGCCGACCAGAGTCAAGGAATGGAATGGAATGGAATGGAATGGAATGGAATAGAGAATAGAATAGAATAGAATAGAATAGAATAGAATAGAATAGAATAGAATAGAATAGAATAGAATAGAATAGAATAGAATAGAACTCTTTATTGGCCAAGTGTGATTGGACACACAAGGAATTTGTCTTTGGTGCATATGCTCTCAGTGTACATAAAAGAAAAGATACATTCGTCAAGAATCATAAGGTACAACACTTAATGATAGTCATAGGGTACAAATAAGCAATCAAATCATACTAGGAAAAAATCAATATCAATATTGGAAGGAAGGAAGGAAATAAGTCACTTTTTTCAGGGCTGTTGTAACTTCAAATGGTCACTAAATGAACTGTTCTAAGTCAAGGACTACCTGCATTAGGGCTATCCAAAGTTTTAGATTCAACTTTGAAGAGAGGTTTTAGAACATGGGGAATTCAATCCTAACACATCTGCTTCCGAGGTCCCACGATTCTGGAAAGAAGTTGCTGTTTCAGTGAGTTGCAGATGTTTCATTTCTTTATTCATTAAATTTATTCAATTTATTCACTGCCCATCTCGTTGTCACAGATAGATGTCATGCTTGTTCTCCTTCATATTCCAAGCACCCCTTCTGAACGGAATTTGAGGCACCGAACAGATCTAGAAATGATTAACGCTAATGTCTGTATCAGAACGTATCTAATTATTTTTCCCCCCCCAAGGAACATTTACAATGAACAAATACTTACTGTAATAACTGAGTTTGAAAAAAAAACTCAGGCTCAAAAAAGCAATGAAAAGACTCAGAAAAGCAATGCAAGAAAGACAAGGGAGCATATTGTCTGTATGGCCACTTAATGTATACAAATGCACGGCTGGATGCAAGATTAGACAATAGGGCCGTTGGAATGAAAATTGGAAGTTGAACCCCTTAACAATTTGAGATACGCAGATGGTGGCATTTTGTCGTCTGAAAACAAAGAGGACTAAGAAAAGCCCGTGATGAAAGTTTTTTTAAAAAAAATAAAACTAGATTAATGATACACATTAAGTAGCCTAAAGTAGCATCAACCATAAATGAAATGAACTCTGGGTTGACCATAAAGACAAGAAGATGACATATAATTGAGCTCAAGAACAGTTAAAGGTAGTGTTCTGTACTCAAGGAATAAAGACATGATTAAGTTTATGGAGGATAGCAATAAAAACCTGAGACGACATTCAAAGAAGCAAGCCAAAGAAGCAAGTGATAGCGCCCAATGTTTAAAATTAAAACTTTGAGAGAAAAAGAGGGAAGACAGATCTGGGATTTGGAGATGGTTACTAATACTATCACGGACTGCAAGAAGAACCAACAAGTTAGTCCTAGTAGGACCAAAAATAAAAACAGTCTATTTTCCTAACTTGAAAAACTAGGTCAGGAACAGCCTCATCATGGTCTGCAAATCTAGCTATGCGGTCAGGAAAAGCACTTCATGGCACATAATAAATCAATCAGTAAAATGCCCTTAAGACAATCATCAGCAACAGGTATTTCACAGGCCTTGAGCATATAATAAAAATTATGAACAACTAGAAAAAAAAGTGCCAACAAAAGTGCGTATAGTCAAGGCTACGGTTCTCCCAGTTGCAATGTAAGGCTGTGAAAGTTGGACCATAAGGAAGGCTGAGCGCCAAAGAATTGAGGCCTTTGAACTCTGGTGCCGGAGAAGACTCCTGCGAGTCCCTTGGACCGCAAGGTGATCCAGCCGGTCAGTCCTAGAGGAGATCAACCCTGACTGCTCTTTAGAAGACCAGATCCTGAAGATGAAACTCAAATACTTTGGCCACCTAATGAGAAGGAAGGACTCCCTGGAGAAGAGCCTAATACTGGGAAAGACTGAGGGCAAAAGAAGAAGGGGACGACAGAGAATGAGGTGGCTGGATGGAGTCACTGAAGCAGTCGGCATGAGCTTAAATGGACTCCGGAGGATGGTAGAGGACAGGAAGGCCTGAAGGAACGTTGTCCATACGATCGCGAAGGGTCGGACACGACTTCACAACTAACAACAACAGAAAAAAAGTCATGCTTTACAAGATTAAAGGAAGCAAAAGATGAAAAAAAGGCAAAGGATAAGCTGAATGGAAGGTATCAAGATGACTAGAACATCCTATAGGCAGGGATAGATTATAAGAGTTAAAAGTTGAGGGCATTTATTCATATATGTAGTCATCAGGCCTGGGTCTGACTCAATGCACTTTAACTGACTAGTCTTCTATGCAAATACAGGTCCTTTTCTTTGATAACACAAGTCTTTCCTTATCTAAGCATCAGATGAAGATTATTAGGCTGTCTCATACTTGTTAGCATCTTAAAGAGTGGAGGAAAACACTTCCTTTAGACGCCAGAGATAACTGTTGTCAGTTCTGCTTAAGAAGAAATATTACCAGTTTGCAAACCCTTACTAAGTACTGTAGTTGTGTTGGTTGAGAAACATTGTGCTGTACAGGTTAGTGTCTCAGGCCAAGAAGAATAAGGATCTTCAAGATTCTGACTTTGAACCAAGTATTATTTGTCAGCCTGTTGTTGTTAGTTGCAAAGTCGTGTCCAACCCATTGCAACCCCATGGACAACGTACCTCCAGGCCTCCCTGTCCTCTACCATCCCCCAGAGTCTATTTAAGCTAACGCAGACTGCTTCAGTGACTCCATCCAGCCACCCCATTCTCTGCCGTCCCCTTCTTCTTTTGCCCTCCATCGTTCCCAGCATTAGGCTCTTCTCCAGGGAGTCCTTCCTTCTCATTTGGTGGCCAAAGTATTTCAGTTTCATCTTCAGGATCTCGCCTTCTAAAGAGCAGTCAGGGTTGATCTCTTCTAGGACTGGTTGTTTTAAGGATAACGGGGTGAGGAAAAAAACTTATCTCACTAAAAACTCCATATGACAAAGGTTGAGGTATGCCTAATCAATATCAAAAAATTAGACAGAAACCCAAGTTTGAATGGCAGGTTTCTCCTTGCTGAGGTTTAATTTAATTCTGGCTGTACACCGCCCTGAGTCCTCAGGGAGAAGGGCGGTATAGAAATTCAATAATAAATAAAATAAATAAATAAATAAATTGTAGTAGCTTTCCCCCCTGCAGAAATGGAGGGGGGGCAATTAAATTAGCTGTTTCCAATCTAGCCGCTCCCCAGAGGTACAGACTTCAACTCCCAGAATTCCCAGTCAGCCATCCTGGCTGGGGAATTCTGAGAGTTGAAGTCCACACAGCTTCAAGTTGCAAAGAAGAAAGTGTCCCTTGTTGTAAAAGAAAAAAAAGCCTATCCAGAAAAGCAACACTTTGATGTTAAGGCACATGGACCTAGTCCCCACTAAGGGGCAACAGGGATCTAAAAACCAATGAAGAAGAGGAAACCATTTATCCAGCTCCGGATAAGAATATGATGAAGCAACACCTTGCTAAGGATTTGAAAGCAACAGAAGCTGCTGCCTTCTGCAGCCGCTCACCACTCAGCCAGCCAACTCCATCACCTTCAAAGCAACCAGGCTCAGCATCTCAAGTGAGAGAAGAGAAGTGAATTCCCAGAGGGACTTGCTGGAAAAGTAAACACGCTGGAGAGGAATTGGCTGCTATCCCCCAGGCAACAGATCCACCCCAAAGGCTGTTTGGGAATTCCTTTGGCCTCTAGCATCCCTTCACACATGCTACCTTTTCAAGAATATTTGAAAAATGCAAGCCCAGGCAAAAATGCAAAAAAAAACAACAACAACAATGGGTACAGAAATTTGTTGCAGCACTGAGCAACTCAGGCTGCAAACTCGACTTTGCTCTGAGTTATGGAGAGAATTACTAGAGAATGTCAAACTTTTAACCCAGGGTCCCTCCCGAGAGGATAGAGTAAGTTAATATATAGACGTAGAGCTACATTTGTTTATTTATTAGATTTGCTGCCCTTCTCTAAATAATCCACTCAAGAGGAAAAGTTGGCAGGAAAATCCAAGTCATCAACCTTTCTTCAGATAAGGCCTCCCTCCACCTCTCCATGCATCCCTCTCCTCCAGGGTGGATAAAAATCAATGATTTTTTTTTATTTAAATCGGATTTTTTTTTTATTTTTATCGAATTTATTTTAATAAAAAAACTTTTGGGGTAAAAATCTATCGTAAGATAGTTTTCTGTTTAAGATACATAAATAATTTAGTTTATTCAGCATGAAATGGAGCTTAGTTGTGTAGCATGAGGCTGTATATTCTGCAACACTGGGACTATCGGTGAGTCAACAGTGGGTCAAAGGAGTAGCAGTTGCTCTTTAAAAATTATGATTTAAATCGAGTTGATTTAAATCAAGCCTTTTTACTAGTGATTTAAATCATGATTTAAATCGTGATTTAAATCAAGTTGAAAATCCACCCTGCTCTCCTCCAAGGATCGCTTTCACACAACCAGCTAGGCCACAACTTGTTCAACCGTGGTTTGCAGAGCAAACCCCCTGGAGGCACATCCCAGGTGGTATTATGGTGCAGGAACAATCCTGGCTGGGTTTACACAGCCAAATGTCTCAGTGGTAAACTCTACAGGAGTTTAGCGTGCCATGCGAATCCAGTTACGGGGCACCTCTGCCCTCATTCTCAGGTCTGCCAGGCGGATTGCAGTGTTTAACCCCATCAGATTTAATAAAGGAGACTATTTGTAGCTCAGGGTTGACATGAGGGGGTCTTTGGTGCTCTCTGAGCTTGCCTGTTTTCTTGCAATGCTAGTAGCACTGATGATGTTATCCAGTTTAGGTAAATGTCTAGTATGGAGATTCTCAGTCATCCAGGTCATGGTTGTCCCAGAAGTGCTTTTTCAGGAGGCAACTGAACCTTGCTTGGTTTTTTTTTTCTTTTGAAGACGTTTCACTTCTCATCCACGAAGCTTCTTCAGCTCTGGCTGGATGGTGGGGAATGGAAGGACTTATAACTCCTTGCAGGCAGCTGGTCGTTCGCATTCTTTTTAGAGTGGTTTGAGGCCACTTGGAGATTTATCTGTGTCCTCTGGGTCACTTGAGTAGTGCAAAGGTATAGTGGAGCCTTCTTGGCCCCACAACCCTTTTCTCTCTCTACAAAGGATGCCAACGACCAAGCTGTCTGCAAGGAGCATATAAATCTTTCCATTCCCAACCACCATCCAGTCAGAACTGAAGAAGCTTCTTGGATGAGAAGCGAAACGTCTTCAAAGAAAAGCCAGAAAGTCCGATTGCAGCATCTTGGGGGAATGACTAGCTTGGGGTAACGAAACGCCTGCAAGAAAACAGGCAAGTTCAGAGAGCAAAAAGGAAACACACTCACAACAGACACACATTCACACCATGAGATTTCCTCCGCGCCAGCTCTGCCTTACCTGGCTAGCTTTATGGAACTGCTTCTTCAAGCCCGCCACCGACATGCTCCCACCTCGGGCCGTAGCAGCAACAACAGCAGCAGAGGCGACGTAAGTCCCAAGTGTTACCCACAAAAGAGCAGGGCCGCTCCGGGGCCGAGCTCCGTTCCAGCCACGGGTTCGCGAAAAGGATCCCCTCGCTCGGCGTCGCACGGCAGCTCTCTACGCGGGGCCAGCTGGCTGCAAACATCGCGTTCCGAACCCGCTCCGAACCTGCCAGCCCATTGGCTGGCCGCGACCGCTATGCAAATGCCAGGGAGGGCATCTCGCCCGCTGATTGGCCCATCGGCGTAAAGCTATGCAAAAATAAAAAAAATAAAAGCGCTCCGGGACGCCCACGTTTTGTTATCGCTTGGAGACGGCGCGGGGTGCGGGGGGGGGGGGGGGAGAGAGAGAGAGGGGAGAAGCTGCACGTCGGAAAGGAGAGACGGGGGATACTCGCGAACGTGTGAATGGGTGCACGCCTTACCTTCGCGTGCAAGAGCGCGGGCGGCGTTCCCATAGCCTCTCCCAGGGACCTTCCACCGGTGGCAAGAAATATATTTGAGGGAGAAAGAAGGGAAGATCGTGGAGCTAAACTAACAATGGTTAGGAACAGTTTTAGCAAACCAACCCTTCGGGTTCAACTCGACTGGTTCAGTGCCCGTGCCAAAGGGGTACGGACTGACACCTGATCCGTTTTGCCTCTAAATCGCAGTTTATTTAAACTATAGTTTCTTGAACAATTCCCACCGCGCGTTTACCCGTTAATGGATTCTGTGTACTGTAGTTTCTTTTCATGATGGCCTAGAATGAATCCTTGCCATGCATTGTCTCTGGCTCAGAAATTCTAAGACTGAATTCTGCGCACCTTACCTGTTATCTCTTGGCTACGTTGGATTGTGCATACTAACTAACATCTTGATTAAAATCTACGTCCCGAAGTGGGAGCATTAGTTAGTATGCATACTAACTAACATCTGGATTAAAATCAAGTTCATGGTTGTCCCAAAGGTGATTCTTCAAGAGGCAACTGGATTTTCGGGTTTTTCTTTGAAGACGTTTTGGATGTCTTCTGCTGCTTCTTCAGCTTTTTGGATGAGAAATGAAGAAACGTCTTCAAAGAAAAAGAGGAAAGCCCAAATTGCCTCTTGAAAAAGCATCTTTGGGATTGTTGCTTGAACTGTCAGGATTTCTCCTGCTTTTAATCCTTCCGTTGAATTAGTTCTAATCTGCGGTGCTCATCTCCATTGCAGGCAGCCCCATTAAATTACTTTAAAACCTTAAGGCTTTTAAATAAAAAGCAGTAAGCCCCAGTGGATATGACTTTTGGGTAATAAGCATCCACGGATGGGATGTAAATTCGGGTAACAGCTGAAAAAACAAACGGCCATACTTTTTTTTGCCAGCAGAGTTTTAACAGAAAGGGAAATAACCTCTCTATCACAATTTCTGCAGCCAAGTTTGTATGTATGCCTCTAGGTCAGGAGAAGGCTACCGTAAATTAAATAAACATGTTCTTGAAGTATGCATAAGTTTTCAACTACAAAACCCGCTCGAGTGAATGCTCCTACCATGTGCATTGGGGCTGCAGAAATCTATGCCAAAGTCTTCTTTGCAAGGAAGTGATGCTGAAAGAAATCCGACCTTTACAGCATTCCCGTGAAAAGAATTCCGATGCTTGGCAGCCGGTTCATATTTATGACCGTTGCTGTATCCCGAGATCAAGTGATCCCCTTTTGCGACCTTACCATTGGCTGAAGAGGTTGTAAAAAAAAATGCTTTTAAAAGCCTCTGGCGATCAGGCAACTCAGCTGGGATAGTCAGAGGCTTTTAAAAGCATTTTTTTCTACAACGAAGAGATTGCAGAAAAAAATGCTTTTAAAAGCCTCTGACAATCCCAGCTGAGCTGCGCAATCATCAGAGGCTTTTTTTTCCTTTTAAAAGCATTTTTTCGGCCGAAGAAAAAAGTCTTTTAAAAGTTAAAAAAAAGCCTCTAATGATCGCGAGGTTCAGCTGGACATTGTGGGGGGCAGGGATGTTTGCTACCGGTTCTCCGAACCACCCCCGCCATCACTACCGGATCAGATGATCCAGTCCGAACCAGGAGCATTTCACCCCTGCTTTAGTGCCACTGTAACTTTGTGCAGTCACTAAACGAACGATTGTAAAAGTCGAGGATTACTGTAAGGATGAACATATTTAAAGAGAACTTTAAAAAAAACTTGGAAAGATTTGTTCCCCAACATTGGCCACCTCCGTGATAGGAAGAGTACTGATGCTTCTGAAGTTTGATGTTAAAGAACACCCCTGGAGTAAGAAAACCAAGAAAACACACCAATGGATTATTGGAAAAAATCAACCCAAGAGTCTCACTGGAGGCACAAATGATCAGGCTCAAATGATCCAACTTTGAACACAGAAGTTCTCTGGAAAAGGCTCTGATGCTGGGAAAACGGAAGGGAGAAGAAGAGGAGGAGAAGACGACCAGCAGCAAGGGAGATGGTGATTACGGTGGTGATGAGTGCGTGGTTCGAAGATCTGAGAGACCAAGTTGGGGATAAATTGTCACAGAGAAAATCTATCAGTACGGTTGCTAGGAGTTGAAAAGAATGTGATGGGCCCATAATCAATCAATGAATCGATGAATCAATGAACCAATCCATCAATCCATGTTACATAAGGCTGGTCAATGACAAAAGTCAACTACATAGCCTAATGCAGTGATGGCTAACCTTTTTGCCATAGTGCCAAAAGTGGGGGTTGTGCAGGGGGTGGGGTCACACGCACTTGCCCACACACCATTTAATGCACCCGCCCCCGCACATGCGTGTGCAACCCCCCACACACACCACCTCCGCTTTTGGTACATGATGGTACAATGGACAGTGGAACCGGTGGGACAAATGGTGGGCCCGGTAGGCCTGTTTTTCACCCTCCCCGGGCTCCAGAGGCTTTCTAGGAGCCTGGGGAGGGCAAAAACAGCCTTCCCCACCCCACCCCCCAGAGGCTGTCCGTTTTCCGACTTCCGGTGGGACCGGAAGTCGGCCCCAAAATCAACTGGCCGGCGTGCCCATGTTTGCTGCAGCTGAGCTACGGCAATGCTCGCGTGCCCACAGATATGGCTCCACTTGCTACCTGTGGCACGTGTGCCATAGGTTCGCCATCACGGGCCTAATGGAACAATTATTGTATTGAACTCAAATATTATTGAGAACTGGATCTTATAAATTTATACTTGCCAATTTATGCGTGTCTGCACAGAAATAGGGCCGAAAGCCCTACTAAGCAGGTATATACAAAAGTATGAAGGCTATTGCTTAATGCATTGTAAGTCGCCCTGAGTCTCCAGAGAAGGGCGGCATATAAATCGAACCAATAAATAAATAAATAAATAAATAAATAAATAAATAAATAAATAAATAAATAAATTCCATTCAGCTCTTGCAGCATGCAGACGAAATCCATAAGGAAAGCTGGACCTTTTCTCTTTTTAACAGAGTTTGTGTTGTGTTGTCTTGTGTTGTGGTCATTGAAAGACTTCAAAGATCAAGTTAAGGTTAGATCATCATGGAGAAAGTCTATGCAGTCGGCTAAGAGTTGATTTGATGATTTGATGGCACATATCAAGCAATCAACCGTGTAAAATTCCTCTGTTTTTATTTGCAATGGTTATTTCTAGGAGTAGTAATTTCAGTCTCAATCATCAATCCAGCATGGGGTTGTTGGGTTTTTTTGGTTTTTTGTTTTTGCAATCATCTTTGTCAATGTTTGTAAGAATTCAGGTCTCTTGTTTGACTAAAAAGGACTGAGATGCTACTTGCTTTCAGAGAAACTTGGAAGGAACTGAATGGCATAAACCTTGCATCTGGGAACCATCAGATAAATCCGTTGATGAGGCAACAGGAAAGGTATGATGACTCATAGATGTTAAATATGGAGCTGAGGCACAAAAATGTTTGGTTAATAGAGGTCCATAAAAAGAATTTTTAAAGAAGCAAACATTGAGGCAGAATAGGATTATCAACCAAAATTATATAGATATCAGTGAGCTAACTTTCTTTAAATATGCCCATAATGAATCTTTGGTGTTTATGCACAAATTCACCCAGCTTCTGAACAAGACACACTGTTTAAAAGAAAGTTGTAAGGTGGTAAGGTTCAGCAGAACCAAGAGTGAAATAGAAATTGAAGGGAATACTTGGAAAATCTGAAAGGAGAGGTTATAGATTTTCTTTCAATATACCAGAGAATAGAGTTAGGGCCATGATGGCGAATCTATGGCATGGGTGTCACAGGTGGAGGACGGAGCCATATTGGTGGGCACACAAGCGTTGCCGTAGCTCAGCTCCAGCGCGCATGTGTTGCTGGCCAGCTGATTTTTGGGCCTTCTGGTCCCACCGGAAGTTGGGAAATGGGCTGTTTCCAGCCTCTGGAGGGCCTCTTGGGGTGGGGTGGGTGGGTAAGGCCGTTTTTTGCCCTCCCCAGGCTTCTAGAAAGCCTCTGGAGCCTAGGGAGGGTGAAAAACGGGCCTACTGGGCCCATTGTGCCATTTTATTGGCTGGTGCGCGCATACACGCTGGAGCTGAGCTGGGGCAACACTCATGTGCCCACCAATATGGCTCCACGTTCCACCTGTGGCACCCGTGCCATAGGTTCGCCATCACGGATCCAATGGTTTAGGCACCAGGCTAGAAACTGGAGACTGTGAGTTCTAGTCCCACTTTAGAAGCGAAAGTCAGTTGGATGGCTTTGAGCCAAACTCTCTTAGCCAGTGGTGGGTTCCTCCCGGTTCGGCCCAGTTCGCGAGAGCTGGTAGCGGTGACAATATGACATCACCAAACCGGTTCTCTGTCTTTAGGAGCTTGGCCTTCCTGCCCGCCCCGGCATTATGCCGACCTTATATGTCACTTTTTTCACCCAGCTGAGAGGTGCGACAGAGCGGATTGCTGCACCTCAGCTGGGCAGATTCGCAACGCGCTTGCGTGAAGTGCAAGTTTGGTGTCCTGCGAGCGAACCGAGCATGTGTGCGGCGATCGCGCGCAAAGTGCACAACCAAAAAGGCAATCGCACACAAAGAGAACCAGTAGTAAAGGTAAGTAGAACCCACCTCTGCTCTTAGCCCAACAAGTCTCACAAGGTTGTTGTTGTGGGGAAGATAGGAGGAGGATGAAATTTTAGGTATGTTAAGACACCCTGTGTTATTTATCAAAATAAAGGCAGGAAATAAAGAAAAAAACAAACAAAGGTAAAATATAGTTTGTAATTCATTGTTTATATAGCATATTGTAATGTGGGAATCAGATTATGTCTTAGTGTGATATGTGCCCTTAGCTGTATTAAATACACCATGGTCCTAAGCTAAGGTGACCAGACGTCCCGCTTTTGGCGGGACAGTCCCGCTTTTGAGCAATTTGTCCCGCGTCCCGCGGCGTTTTAAAAAAGTCCCGATTTTTCATTCTGCTCCTGAGTCCCGGCTGCCTCCTGAATCCCCGCTGATGGCTAGAGGGAAAAAAAACTCTTTAAACTCTTGCCGCGGGGCTTCAAAGGGCCGACCTACAGCTGATCAGTGTTAAAAAAAAAATGAATAGACCCATGCCTGCAAAAATAGAAAAAACAGCCCCTGTTAACAGCTTCCGCTAGGTTAATTAGCTGCAAAAAGCTGCAAAAAGTTCCTGGAGCAGATTCCCCCCCCCCCCCAAGCTATACTGAAAACAAAGGCGAAAGCGAAACTAAACCTGCAAGGTGACAAAATGAGGCAGAGAGAGATTTCTTTCTTTTTCTTTTTCTTTTTCCTCACCAAAAAAGGTAGGTACAAAACTGCAAACAATGGGAAATTTTGGGCAAAAGAGGAGAGTTCAAGATTTTAAAACACAAAAGAAAAAAAGCTCTATTTAACTAGGGAATTGTAATAATTGAGATACTATTAATAATTGTATATTGTGTTGAAAGCAGAAATGGTTAAGTTGTGGTTTGGAGGAATATATGGGGGAAATTATTTGGTTTATTATTATTGGTAAATATAATTAATTGATTTGTAAGAAATTGGATTGCATGGAAATAATTGGAATATTCATGTTCATATTGATTAATATACAAAAAGATAGTTATATAACTAATTGATTTATATTAAAATGTTGAATTTGTATTAAACAACTGTATTACATAATTACATAATTAACCAATGTGAGGATGGATATAAAAATAGATGACAATGGGAAGGGGTATAATATAGAATAGAAGGGAAAAATTGAATTTGATTAAGATTAGAGATGAGGATGAAGGGTAATATTGTTTTTTTAAAAAAATAGATGAGGAATAAATATGGCAAAAAGGAAATATAGAAATTGTAAATTTAATTGAAATGACTAAACGCTGTTTAAATTTGTGAACCAGCCAAATATTCTGTTCAAAGAAAATACATTGTATGTTTGTATGTGTGTTTCTAATTATTGCTATTTATTCATATTTGTTCTCTTTTATTCTTTAAAGTTTAACAATTCATTCTTAATCTTAATATCTTTATATTTGCTTGGGGTTGGCTTTCTTCCCTTTCATCTTTTTTATTGTACAGCAATCTTTCTCCTCAAACCTACCACCACTCTCTTTTCTTTCCTTCTTACTTTCTCTTCCCCCACCCTCTTTTTCTCCTCCCTACTTCCTCTTCCTTTCTCCTTCTCCTCCTCTCTTCCTCCCTCTCTTACCCTCACTCCTACTCTAATTTCCATTCCTTCATCCCTCTCTATTGCTGTATCCTTTAATGCATATGGACTACTCAGAGGGCTGAAAAAGTTATTTTTGACTGGTCCTCACACTTTTGACCAGTCCTTTTACATTTTTGCCCTATCTTGTCACCATGGTGAAGAGAAGCAGTTGTGAAATGAGTGACATGGTTGTTAAGAATACTGCACGGGCATAAATGTGAGGATGGTCATAAGTGTGAGGACCAGTCAAAAGTGTGAGGACCTGTCAGAAATGACTTTTCAGCCCTCTGAGTAGTCCCTATACACATAGCCATGGCCACCCGGTCACATGACCAGCTAGCCATGCCCACCCAGTCACATGGCCTCCAAGCCACGCCCACACAATAAGTCACGCCCACAATGGTGTCCTTCTTACCAATGTTAAAATCTGTTCACCTTACCCTATACACATAGCCATGGCCACCCGGTCACATGACCAGCTAGCCACGCCCACCCAGTCACATGACCAGATAGCCACGCCCACCCAGTCACATGACCAGATAGCCACACCCACAAAATAAGCCACGCCCACAATGTCCCTCTTTACCAATGTTAAAATCTGGTCACCTTATCCTAAGCAGTGGTGGGTTCCTCCCGGTTCAGCCCGGTTCCACCGAGCCGGTAGTGGTGACGATATGACATCACTGAACCGGTTCTACCACCCCTCCCACCCCCGCGTTATTCTTACCTTTTCTTTGGCCCCACCCTCAATCTGTTGCTGCCTCCTGAGTCCCAGCTGATAGCTAGAGGGAAAAAAAACTGTTCAAACTCTTGCGGGGGGGCTTCAAAGGGCCGCCCTACAGCTGATCAGTGTTAAAAGAAAACAAATGAGTAGATCGGTGCCTGCAAAAATACATGAGTAGATCAGTGCCTGCAAAAATACATGAGTAGATCAGTGCCTGCAAAAATAAATGGGTAGACCGGTACAGCTCTGCAAGCAGTTAAAAGCCTGGTAGTCCAGTACCTCTGCTAAATCCTAAAGAATTGTCACATGGCCATCAAGCCATGCCTACAAAATAAGCCACGCCCACAGAACCCGTAGTAAAAAAATTTAGAACCCACCCCTGGTCCTAAGTCAGTTTTCTAGATAAGACATATTCAGAATCTTTTTTAAAAAATATGCATTGGATTGCAAGCTTCATCCTTTCTTTATACTATTTTATTCTTTTCTTTTACTTGTGATTCTGGTTGTGGACTCCAGGTGGCAGTGACTTTCTATAATGATTACTTTAGAGACAGAGTCTCCACTTTTGGGATCCTCAATGGGATATTGAATAAAAACGCTAGTTCTGGGTGGCAGACCAAAAATTATTAATCATATATACACATTTTTAAATGTGTCGGACATGGTTTCAGGGGGTGTTATACAATTTTATTAGGTTATACACTTCATGAATTGCTGAGTTGCTGAGCACATTGTAAGCCGCCCTGAGTCTCCGGAGAAGGGCGGCATTTAAATCAAATTTTTAAAAAATGAATAAGACAAAAACCTCATGGTACACTAAACACAAGCACTCTGGTTGGAAACCACTGCTTTAAAGGTAAATACAGTAAATACTTTTTACTGTACTTGAAGGAGACTCTCAGGGGGTTGGACTAGATGACCTCCAAGGTCATTTGTAACTCCGTAACTGTTACAGACAGCTGCTCCTCACTGAATCTTATGCCTTTTCATAACAAGTTTAGTCAGAAAAGGTCTTATCAGATTCTTGATTTCATGCCCCAGTAGACTAGCATGGTTTTTCCTCCTGCAGTGTCTACAACAAGCATAAAAGTCACTGTGGTCAAAAAAAAATAATATCCAGCTTCAGAAGTGTAGGATTAAGAATTAAGGAGAATATTGTTACATACTCATTAACTAATACCGTCATTCTTTTTTTGTTGTTTTCAAAGAACGGGACACACCTTAAAAGTTGCTCAAGGGAGCAGCAGTTGCAACCTTGAGCCATCTTTAAGCAGTTGTATGTTGTGAGTTATCTTGGTCATTGATCAAAATAAACATGATCATCCTGGAAACAACTGTATGGCTTGGTTCACACATTGCAACTAAATTTTAAGCTGATCAGCTTGCTTTGATATGTCTCACCCAGCCTGCTTGTTTTTTTGTAAACTGTGGTTAATAAGCACGATAAGGCTTAGCATAATGGGTTACCCCAATCTCTTTCAGTAATTGTTCTGGCATGATTTAAAGAGGGATTTTTGCAAGAGTTTAAGGTGTCATTGTCTTTTATGTAACCTGGATTTAAGATTTGCTATTTAGTCCTGCTGTCTTCATCATTAAAAATTCAGACGCCTTCAGAGCCAATACAGTACCAAACAATTTTGAAAATAATAAGCCACGATTGGCTACATTCTCATTACATAAAAGGTAAAAGGTTCCACTCACACATCTGTGCCAGTCGTTCCCGACTCTAGGGGGCGGTGCTCTTCTCCATTTCAACCGAAGAGCCAGCGCTGTCTGAAGACGTCTCCATGGTCATGTGGCCGGCATGACTAAACGCCAAAGGTGCACAGAACGCTGTTACCTTCCCACCAAAGGTGGTCCCTATTTTTCTACTTGCATTTTTTACGTGCTTTCGAACTACTAGGTTGGCAGAAGCTGGGACCAGTAACGGGAGCTCAACCTGTTACGCGGCACTAGGGATTCGAACCGTTGAACTGCCGACCTTTCAATCGACAAGCTCAGCATCTTAGCCACTGAGCTACCGCACACCTCATAACATGGTAAACCCACGAACCATGGTTTACAAACTGCAATGGTTGAGTTGAAGTCATCCAAAACCCTAAGCTAAGAAGTAGCTAATCACATAATTGTTGAGCACCAATATATGAACCTAAAATAAATTGTACTGAATACCAATTGTATAAAGTTGCAACACTGATTAAAATGCAGAATGTAGGGCAATACATAAGTGTGTATTGCCTAGTGTAAGAACTGAACCAGCTCAAAGTTAAATTCAGGTTGAATGATTTTTAGGAGCATATTTATAGAGATTAGGAACAATGCTGAACAGCTAGAAATGCAGATTTCACTCCTTCATTGAAGTCATGTTGAACATTTCATGAAACATGACTCAGATCCATAAATCAAATGCCAGCTAACTTTGAGGGCAAAATACTTTGTTAGTCAATAAACTGATGTTTGTTCTGAGCCCATTATCATTCTTGAGAAATGGGAAGATCTGCCTGTGTCAGAGCACTAGAGAGGATACAGTAATCCTCAATTTACAATCATTCATTTAGCAACTCTTTGAAGTTACAGCAGCACAGGAAAAAGTGACTTAGAACAGTCGCGCTTACGCCTGTTGCAGTGTCATGTGATCAAATGCTTGGCAACTAGGATGTATTTATGATGTTTGCAGCATCCTGAGGTCATGTGATTATCATTTGCCAGCTTCCCAGACAGCTTCCGACAAGCAAAGTCAAGGCGGGAGCCAAATTCACTTAAAGGAATGTGTGATTCACTTAACAACTGCAAAAAAAAAAAAAAAGAAAAGAAAAAAAAGACCCTAAAATTAAGTACAACTCACTTAAGAACCAACTTTCTTAGCAACAAGAATTGGCGATAAAATTTAGCAACCAACATGGCACTTCAACCAAATTGGCCAACCCTACATTAAAAGATTGCAGCACCTTTAAGCAGACTCGCATAATAATTCCCTCTTGTCTAAAACAACCTTCCTTCACTTACTGCACAGAGGAGGCAAGGGAATCCAGCTCCCATAATCCCCAGCAAGAACGGCTGTGCTGGTCGAGGAAGATGAGAATTGAGATCCCATACTTTTTGACAAGGGTGACCGAAACCTTCTCCTCCACCTTTAACCTGATTTAATGCTAGGCGACTCATAATTTAGCTCCCTTTACGGCTGGAGAAAAGGCAAGCTCGCTTCAGATATTCTAGATGTAACCAGTTTGATCTTACCGATGCTCGACCGGCTCCCCACGGCTAAGCTGATGCCTGGCTCAGCATCCCGAGAATAATCCGATCCTATCAATTTTGAAAACGCCACATCGGGAACACTCGGCTTGACAGTTACGGAAGACTGCCAGTAATCTGCCCTTACGTTCAAGCCTGATGCTCCTGCTTCACGCTCTCTTCACATGCTCACCAGAGCCCTGTGCTTGGTATTTGCTCCCGGCCTGGCGTGTCAGAAGCTATCAGGTTTTCCTGAAACCACTCGGCATCAGGATGACATGTGAAAACTAGCCAGTTTAACTACAACACTTTACACTTCACATGCTTCCACGATACGAAGACTTGGAGTTGCAGGGCTCAGCGGGGAGTGAAGGCGAAGGACACAGAGGGAATATATATATATATATATATATATATATATATATATATATATGTATGTATGTATGTATGTATGTATGTATGTATGTATGTATGTAGGTATGTATTTCTCTTTAGCCAGGTTCTTCCTACGTAAACCAAGATTTTTATGGAGTTTTAGTTTACGTAGGAAGAATCTGACTTAAGAGAAATACACATAAAAGCCGATGAAAAGAAAAGAAAAGAAAAGAAAAGAAAAGAGAAAAGAAAAGAAAAGAGAAAAGAAATATATATACTGTATATATATATATACAGTGTGTGTGTGTGTGTGTGTGTTTTCATACATTTTCATGGGTAGAGGTATGCAAGTCTTGGCGTATTTGGGTCTTTTCCCATGTAAGATTGAGGGTATCTTGGCGATGTTTCGACGAGGTCCCACTCGTCATCTTCAGGCTGGTGTCTTCGGCTTCGTGCAGGCAGGAAGATGACGAGTGGGACCTCGTCAAAACATCGCCAAGATACCCTCAATCTTACATGGGAAAAGACCCAAATATGCCAAGACTTGCGTATGTATGTATGTATGTATGTATTTCTCTTTAGCCAGGTTCTTCCTACGTAAACCAAGATTTTTCTGCAGCCCTAGTTCAGTGAAATGGGTGTTTGTATGTAGGTCTTTGGTTATTCGGGTCTTCTCCCACGTAAAAAGCCAAGACACGTCCAATTTTACGTGGGAGAAGACCCGAATAACCAAAGACCTACATATATATATATATATATATATATATATATATATATATATACATATTCTTTCTAGCCAGGTTTTACCTACGTAAACTAAGATGTTCTGCAGCCCTGGTTCTGTGAAATCTCATTCACAAGTTTATATATATATAAAACTTACATAAACATATATATATATATATATATATATATATATATATATATATATATATATATATATATATATATATATATACACATACCCCAATAATCAAAGACCTACATACAAATACCCGCGAAAACCTCAGAAAACAAATATCTATCTATCTATCTATCTATCTATCTATCTATCTATCTATCTATCTATCTATCTATCTATCTATCTCCAAAGCAGACAATCAAATTTAATCCTGATTAGCACGTCTTTATCTGAAATAATAAAATTGTGGAGGTCACAGATACTTAACAGCATCCCAGGATCAGATTTGGAGTGGTCTGAAGGGTCTTTCTTATTGGCCACTAGTGGAGGAGCAAATTTTTCTGGTTCTTTCTCCAAAATCTTCATTCATGCGAATTCCGCATAGAATTTATACTGACCCACTTACCAATTCCTTTCATTGCTACATATGCTCTCTTTTAATTTTACAACGACAAAAAAATAACATCAAGAGCCTGTGACATTCATTTGAAACCTCAGCTTGCTGTTTCACAAGTGAAATGAAAAGTGAAAAAATAAATAAATTTGCAGCACCCACCAGAAAATATGCAGGCACCGATTAGCATCTTAACTCCTCTCCTTTTTATCTCCTCTGGTAAAGAAACCCACCTCTTTACCAAAGGTGGGTTTCAGCAGGTTCTGACCAGTTCTGGAGAACCGGTAGCAGAAATTTTGAGTAGTTCGGAGAACCGGTAGTAAAAATTCTGACTGGCCCCGCTCCCATCTATTCTCTGCCTCCTGAGTCCCAGCTGATCAGGAGGAAATGGGGATTTTGCAGTAACCTTCCCCTGGAGTGGGGAGGGAATGGACATTTTATAGTATCCTTCCCCTGCCACACCCACCAAGCCACACCCACAGAACCGGTAGTAAAAAAATTTGAAACCCAGCACTGGCTTTATACCATAATTATGGGTTAAATTGATGGCCAAAATTATTTAATGTTTTTGAAATTGCTCTTAAATTTTATATGTTATGTTTTTACCGTGGCTGTTCACCGCCCTGAGTCCTGTTGGAGAAGGGCAGTATACAACATAAATAAATAAATAAATAAATAAATAAATAAATAAATAAATAAATAAATAAATAAATAAATAAACAGACAAACAAACAAACAAACAAACAAACAAACATGATGGCTCATCCCAGTCACCCAAGTTTGTTAAAACAATGGTGATTTAGCACAAAGGATAAACCCAGTTATCTCCAGTAAGTCCAATTAGAACAACTGGCCTATTTTATATCTAATGTTAGGCCACTAACTGTCCTTTACAAGCCAAATGGATGGAGCTAATTCATCACCTTAAGCCAAACCAAAACAAATCTACATTCCAATGGAGCATGAACTCAATTTATTTCCTGACAGTTAAAAACAATAAGTGGAACAACTTGCCTCCAGAAGTTCTGAATGTTCCAACACTGGAAGTTTTTAAGAAGATGTTGGATAACCATTTGTCTGAAGTGGTGTAAGGTTTCCTGTCTGGGCAGGGGGTTGGACTAGAAGACCTCCAAGGTCCCTTCCCACTCTGTTATTCTATTTCTATTTCTATAACACAGACAGTGCCATGATGTGGAGACACAATGTATGAAGGTACTTGATTCCAATTCTGTTATGCTGTTATTCTGTTAAATCGGGGCTGTTCTATTCTATTCTATTCTATTCTATTCTATTCTATTCTATTCTATTCATTTTCTATATTCTATTCTATTCTATTCATTTTCTATATTCTATTCTATTCTATTCTTCTTCCCTCCTCCTTCTATTTTATTCTATTCTATTCTATTCTGTTCTGTTCTATTCTATTCTATTCATTTTCTATATTCTATTCTATTCTATTCATTTTCTATATTCTATTCTATTCTATTCTTCTTCCCTCCTCCTTCTATTCTATTCTATTCTATTCTATTCTATTCTTCTTCCCTCCTCCTTCTATTCTATTCTATTCTATTCTGTTCTGTTCTATTCTATTCTATTCATTTTCTATATTCTATTCTATTCATTTTCTATATTCTATTCTATTCTATTCTTCTTCCCTCCTCCTCCTATTCTATTCTATTCTATTCTATTCTTCTTCCCTCCTCCTTCTATTCTATTCTATTCTATTCTATTCTATTCTATTCTATTCTGTTCTGTTCTATTCTATTCTATTCAATTCATTTTCTATATTCTATTCTATTCATTTTCTATATTCTATTCTATTCTATTCTTCTTCCCTCCTCCTCCTATTCTATTCTATTCTATTCTATTCTTCTTCCCTCCTCCTTCTATTCTATTCTATTCTATTCTATTCTGTTCTGTTCTATTCTATTCTATTCATTTTCTATATTCTATTCTATTCTATTCTTCTTCCCTCCTCCTTCTATTCTATTCTATTCTATTCTATTCTATTCTATTCTATTCTATTCTTCTTCCCTCCTCCTTCTATTCTATTCTATTCTATTCTATTCTGTTCTATTCTATTCTATTCATTTTCTATATTCTATTCTATTCTATTCATTTTCTATATTCTATTCTATTCTATTCTTCTTCCCTCCTCCTTCTATTCTATTCTATTCTATTCTATTCTATTCTATTCTTCTTCCCTCCTCCTTCTATTCTATTCTATTCTATTCTATTCTGTTCTGTTCTATTCTATTCTATTCATTTTCTATATTCTATTCTATTCTATTCATTTTCTATATTCTATTCTATTCTATTCTTCTTCCCTCCTCCTTCTATTCTATTCTATTCTATTCTATTCTATTCTATTCTTCTTCTCTCCTCCTTCTATTCTATTCTATTCTATTCTGTTCTGTTATATTCTATTCTATTCATTTTCTATATTCTATTCTATTCATTTTCTATATTCTATTCTATTCTATTCTTCCCTCCTCCTCCTATTCTATTCTATTCTATTCTTCTTCCCTCCTCCTTCTATTCTATTCTATTCTATTCTATTCTATTCTGTTCTGTTCTGTTCTATTCTATTCTATTCAATTCATTTTCTATATTCTATTCATTTTCTATATTCTATTCTATTCTATTCTTCTTCCCTCCTCCTCCTATTCTATTCTATTCTATTCTTCTTCCCTCCTCCTTCTATTCTATTCTATTCTATTCTATTCTATTCTGTTCTGTTCTATTCTATTCTATTCTATTCATTTTCTATATTCTATTCTATTCATTTTCTATATTCTATTCTATTCTTCTTCCCTCCTCCTCCTATTCTATTCTATTCTATTCTTCTTCCCTCCTCCTTCTATTCTATTCTATTCTATTCTATTCTATTCTATTCTGTTCTGTTCTATTCTATTCTATTCATTTTCTATATTCTATTCTATTCATTTTCTATATTCTATTCTATTCTATTCTTCTTCCCTCCTCCTCCTATTCTATTCTATTCTATTCTATTCTTCTTCCCTCCTCCTTCTATTCTATTCTATTCTATTCTATTCTGTTCTATTCTATTCTATTCATTTTCTATATACTATTCTATTCATTTTCTATATTCTATTCTATTCTATTCCTCTTCCCTCCTCCTATTCTATTCTATTCTATTCTATTCTATTCTATTCATTTTCTATATTCTATTCATTTTCTATATTCTATTCTATTCTATTCTATTCTTCTTCCCTCCTCCTCCTATTCTATTCTATTCTATTCTATTCTATTCTATTCTATTCTATTCTGTTCTATTCATTTTCTATATTCTATTCTATTCATTTTCTATATTCTATTCTATTCCTCTTCCCTCCTCCTATTCTATTCTATTCTATTCTATTCTATTATTCTATTCTATTCTATTCTATTCTATTCTATTCTATTCTATTCTATTCATTTTCTATATTCTATTCTATTCATTTTCTATATTCTATTCATTTTCTATATTCTATTCTATTCTATTCTTCTTCCCTCCTCCTCCTATTCTATTCTATTCTATTCTATTCTATTCTATTCTATTCTATTCTATTCTATTCTGTTCTATTCATTTTCTATATTCTATTCTATTCATTTTCTATATTCTATTCTATTCCTCTTCCCTCCTCCTATTCTATTCTATTCTATTCATTTTCTATATTCTATTCTATTCTATTCTATTCTATTCTATTCTATTCTTCCCTCCTCCTCCTATTCTATTCTATTCTATTCTATTCTATTCTATTCTATTCTATTCTATTCTATTCTATTCTATTCTAATGCCCTCAGAGAAATACACACACACAATTTAATTATTACGGAAACTTCCAGGCTGACTTTTGAAGTCAAAAGAGTTGAAAACATCCACGAGGGCCCAGGCTCAGTGTCTGAAATCCATTCATTCCACCTGACCTGCAGGAACATGCAGCTGCTGAGCAGTTGGCTTTCCTCTGGCTTTTTGATAGCGAGCCACACTTAGGTCCTCATCATTTTGATTAAAGCCTTGGCTTGGTTCGAATGTCATGTACAGTATATCAGAGGAGATCAGTAACCCGTCAGAAAGTCAGATGACAAAGAAAACAATCAGAACATGCCCAGTTAAGCAGTGTACCAGAACGAGACAAGGCTCATGTAATGAGATATAATTTTGGAAAAAAAAATATCCATGAGGCCGCTCGAACCACGCGGATTACGGTACATCTTAAAAGGTTTTAGAATTAATTAAAGCTTGGCAGACCAATTTCTAATCACAAGAGAACTGTTCGTCTTAGGCCAGGGTCCTAATTAAAGTACAAATTGGGGGATCTCGGGTAATTGACCAATATAACTTACAGATTTGAAGCTTTGGAAGGGTAAGATGAGAGCGTAGTTCAGAACATTTGGCACCACGGTTTGTTCAACGGTGCCTTAATAATCCAAGATTATTAGGAAACCATGTTCTTATTTCCTTTAATCACTGTCTCCATGAAAGGATACGCATTTTCAACTTGTATAGTTAAACATATGCTAGTATTTGGATTATTACATGAAAAGTGCACTGTTTCAACAGTTATAATGACATCAGCAATTATGGAATTGTTGTCCTTGTTATTGATCAGATTTCTTTCAGTGCTTATAGTTTTAGAGCTGTGGGGTTGTGTTTTTTTTTTTAGGGAAAGCAACCTTCATTGCTGTCATACCCACAAAGGAAAACATATTTTAAAAGAAAGGATCTTCCAGAGTTGGTAAAGTAATCAAATTATGATGTCTGCAACAGGGGTGAAATCCAGCAGGTTCTGACAGGTTCTGGAGAACCGGTAGCGGAAATTTTGAGCAATTCGGAGAACCGGTAGGGGAAATTTTGAGCAATTTGGAGAACCAGTAGTGGAAATTTTGAGCAATTCGGAGAACTGGTAGTGGAAATTTTGAGTAGTTCGGAGAACCGGTAGCGGAAATTTTGAGCAATTCGGAGAACCGGTAGCAGAAATTTTGAGCAATTCGGAGAACCAGTAGCGGAAATTTTGAGCAATTCGGAGAACCGGTAATGGAAATTTTGAGTAGTTCGGAGAACTGGTAGCAGAAATTTTGAGCAATTCGGAGAACCGGTAGCAGAAATTTTGAGCAATTCAGAGAACTGGTAGTGGAAATTTTGAGTAGTTCGGAGAACCAGCAAATACCACCTTTGGCTGGCCCCAGAGAGGGGTGGGAATGGAGATTTTGCAATATCCTTTCCCTAGGAGTGGGGAGGGAATGGGGATTTTGCAGTATCCTTCTCCTGGAGTGGGGAGGGAATGGAGATTTTGCAGTATCCTTCCCCTGCCACACCCACCAAGCCACACCACGCCCACCAAGCCACGTCCACAGAACCGGTAGTAAAAAAAATTGGATTTCACCACTGGTCTACAAGCTTCATTTTGTCTTTTACCTTCAAACAGTCTATGGCCGTGATGGCAAACCTATGGCCCGTGTGCCAGAGGTGGCACCCAGAGCCCTTTCTGTGGGCATGTGCGCTGTCGCCAGCTGCTCTTCTGCAGGGGTGAGTTCTATTTACCTTTACTACTGGTTGGCAATGGGGCCGCACATGCGCAGAAGCTTCCTAATGAGGTTGGGGTCAGTGGGCGGAGCCTCCCGCCAATTTTACTACTGATTCTTGCGAACTGGGGGCAACCCATCACTGCTCTTCTGGTTTCCTTTGCACACATGCACGTCAGCCACCTGGTCTTCACGGGCAACATATCGCTGGAAAATGGCTTGAAAACGGCCAAAAACCAGGCCATTTTCCAGATCGTTTTCCAGGCTGTTTTCCAGCCGTTTTTTGGGTCATTTTCAGGCTGTTTTTATTTTTATTTATTAATTTATTTTATTGGTTCGATTTATATGCCGCCCTTCTCCGGAGACTCAGGGCGGCTTACAATGCGTTAAGCAATAGCCTTCATACTTTTGTATATACCTGCTTAGTAGGGCTTTCGGGCCTCCCCTCTAAGCGGTGTTCTTTTTTATACAAAGTCAGCTTATGGCCCCCACAATCCAGGTCCTCATTTTACCTACCTCGGAAGGATTGGAAGGCTGAGTCAACCTTGAGCCTGGTGAGATTTGAACTTGCAGTAATTGCTACTTAATAGCACTTTAGTCTGCTGCGCCACCAAGGCTCTTGGTTTTTTGGCCATTTTCTGGCATGCATATGCATTCCGATTTGGGCACTCGGTGCCGAAAAGGTTCCCCATCACTGGCCTATGGGCTTCCCAAAGTACACCATTATTCATTTAAATGATGGCATTGCATGTTGTACCCCAAATTCCCAGCCAAGTTGGAAAAGGATGGGGGTTTGTTTTGGTTTTAAAACGGCGGGACTTCTATCCTTGTATCTCCCGTTCGCTCAAAGTCACTGTTTCTGCTGCTTATTTTTTTTTTACAGACAGAACTGCTCAAGCATTGTTAGCAATGCCCCCGTTCTGTATCTAAGGCTGTGATGCAGCTCTCAGAGCTGATGTGATCCGAAAGAGATCCTCTGCTCAAGGAAATCCAACTTCCCTTGCCCGGAAGTCACTTCCACTTGCATTTTATCAGTTGCCTTTTACCTAAGGCAAATATTAGCCTACCTGATGGGAAATATGTGGCCCGTATGTTTCAGTTGTTGAAGGATATGCCAAGGAGGTTCCAAAGGGGTGATAAATCCATGTAGAATGAAGGACAAACACGTTCCAGCTGTTGAAATTAAAAACCACTGTAAATAACATGCAGCAACAATGGTAGCAGTGAAGTCTTTTTTATTAGTAGGGTTTTAGCCCGTTTAATCTTGTTCTGCAGTATTTGCAGAGCTAAAGGGCAAATGTTCTAGCAACTGACTTGGTTAAATTCTGCCCAGGATGCTACTTCACGGTGACCTTAGAAGCTGGCAGATTTCCACAATCTAGGTTTGTACATTGCAGGAAGACATGGTTTATTTTAATCATTCATGTTTTATTAAATAAGCCTACCTAGCCTCACATATGCTAAACCAAGAATAGGCCACCTTTTGAGTTTTGAAAGCACACTCACAAAATGACCACCATAGTCATTGAGAAAATATCTTCCAAAGATTGGCTTCATCACAAAATACCATGTTTCCCCGAAAATAAGACTGGGTCTTATATTAATTTTTGCTCCAAAAGACATTAGGGCTTATTTTCTGGTTAGGTCTCATTTTGGGGGAAATACATTACTAAATGCACCCATCTGGCTGACAATCTTAATTGGAGCTTATTTTGGGGGTAGGGCTTATATTACGAGCATCCTGAAAAATCATGCTAGGACTTATTTTCTGGTTGGGCCTTATTTGGGGGGAAACAGGGTACCAGCTTCTCAGAAGGTCTCTGCTAAGCCATTGAGAACTTTGCCGGGTCCAAAATATTACTGCCAACAAGTATGGTGTTAAGGACTGGTACTTTGCTAACAACTTGTAACAACCTGCAAGTGTAACGGCTTCCTCTTTAATTATCTTTGTTGAAAATTTATCCTATTTCCCCGAGATCCCCTGGTTCACCTGATCTGTTCAGCCTTTATTTCCTACTCCAGGACACAGACCCCAATATAACTCCAAAGGTGGCAAAAAAATTTGCTGCAGTCGTGGCTGAAAAAAAACGGGGGAAGAGACGGGTAACCCCTACGGCAGAAGATCACTAGTACTGACAGTACAGATTGTATCTGAGGCAGTAGATGGTGTTCTGTCACATGATCTATTTATATTTGTAAAATATACTCCCTTTCGGTGTATATTTTAATTTGGTCTCTGACCGCAATAAAAGCTTACTTACTTACTTTGTTGAAAAGAGGTCAGAATGTGAAAAGTGATAGGACCCAAGCAGGGGTGGGCTTCAAAAATTTTAGCAAGGGGTTCACTGCCTGGTTGTTGGGTGGGCATGGCCATGATGGGCGTGGCCTAGTCGGCCTCCTGCACCACAGCGGGGCTCCAGAGGCTTTCCTCGAGCCTCCGGGAGAGTGAAAATAGCCTCCCCAGGCTCCAGAGGCCCTCCGGAGGCCGGAAACGGGCCCGAACTTCTGGTAGGCCCGTTTTTTACCCTCCCCAAGCCTCCGTGTGCGTCCTGCACTTACCTGCCTCCAAAACGGGCTGCGTGGGGACTCCTGGGTGGGGTGGCGCGGGGTGGATGGGGCCAGCCAGGAGTGGGATTTGGGGGTTCCCTGAACTGCACAGAATCTTAGCTAGAGGTTCTCACGAACCCCTGTGAACCCCTAGCAACCCACCCCTGGACCCAAGTAAGCAGCCCACAGGTCCTGTATTGTCCACCTCAGACCTAAGGCATGATATACATAATTGCTTGTTTAAATATAGATAAATCAAACAAAGCCAATGGTAAAATTGGGCAGGGGGACTTTAGCGTCAGATAAAGTCTAGGTAATGTTGAAGGCTTACATACGTTGGAGGTCCCTGGATCAGCAATTGAAAAGCTAGAGACTAGTCCAGGTAAATCATCACAGGGAATGAGTTTGGAGTCATTCATTTGATTAGTGTCAGTCAAAGGAGTATTAATCTGGTTCTGGGCAATTAATAAATTGAGTATGAGATGGGGAAAGCAGGTTTTAATTACTGGGTGGGAAAGTTTCAGCAGCAAGTCAAACGGAATGTAAATTAATTAATTTATTCTCTTCCAAGTGAAACCAGGAAGCATTTATTGCTGTAGAAGGGAGCAGGCATAGCTATGAAAGGACAAACATGATTGATGACTTTTATGTTAGCAGGTAGGGGAAGTCAGCATGGAAAAGGTTGGGAAATATGGCCTTCGTGAGTGAGCTCACTCATAAATGAAGCCTGATATGCATTGGTTTGATTAACAGCCATTGATTTTATTCAATAAAATAAGCTACAATTAGGAAGGACAGATACAGAAGCTCCAATACTTTGGCCACCAAACGAGAAGAGAGGACTTGTTGGAAGAGACCCTGATGTTGGGAAAGATGGAAGGCCAAAGGACAAGGGGACTGCAGAGGAGGAGATGATTAGATGGTGTCATTGATGCAATGAACATGAATTTGAGCAAACCCTGGGAGACAATGGAGGATAGAGGAACCTGTTGAGCTGTGTGGTCTATAGAATCGCAAAGAGTTGGGCTCAACTTAGCGAATGAACAATAACAACAACATAGAATGTATGAGGAGTATACGCAAAATGTAGATAGGGTTAGGACTTGGTTTTAGAAGTAATGTAAAATTGGAAATACATCAGTGGTCAGTTCTTCCCGGTTCAGCCCGGTTCCGCCGAGCCGATAGCGGTGACGATATGATGTCACCAAACCGGTTCTGCCCTCCCACCTCCCCCCACCCCCCCTACCCCCCAAGTTATTCTTACCTTTTATTTGGCCCCACCCCCAATCTATTGCTGTCTCCTGAGTCCCAGCTGATGGGCTATAAGGAAAAAAACTGTTTAAACTCTTGCCGCGGGGCTTCAAAGGGCCGCCCTACAGCTGATCAGTGGTAAAAGGCAGTTTGGTGGTAGACCAGTGCCTCCAAAAACAAATGAGTAGACCGGTGCCTGCAAAAATAAATGGGTAGACCAGTGCCTGCAAAAATACATGAGTAGACCGGTGCCTGCAAAAATAAATGGGTAGACCAGTGCCTGCAAAAATACATGAGTAGACTGGTGCCTGCAAAAATAAATGGGTAGACCGGTACAGCTCTGCAAGCAGTTAAAAGCTTGGTAGACCAGTACCTCTGCTAAATCCTAAAGAATTGTCACATGACCATCAAGCCACACCCACAAAATAAGCCACGCCCACAGAACTGGTAGTAAACAATTTTAGAACCCACCCCTGAAATACATGTCTTAAGTGTCTAAGTATTTGAGCTATCTTAAAGCTCCCCCAACTTCTTAACATACAAGCTCTGGAGACAACAAAGAAGATGCTAAAAGGGAGCCCATTGGCCATAGTCAGTTCCCCTTGTCCCCCCCCTGCACTAATCTATGACACGCGGTTTACAAATCAAATAGCTGTATTCAAACAAACCACTAGTCAGGAGCCAAAGACATTGCACGATGGCTTCACACCATACCTGAACACCATCCTTTTGTTTAGGGTTAACAACTCACAAGTTGTAGTGGAAGAGCAGGAGATCCATGCCAGGCCAAAGAATTAGATCCGTCCTTTAGACTGCAGCATAGAAGAAAAATATGGCACACTTCACTTAATCCTCCGAGGAAAGATTGAAGGCAAACGAGGTCCAAGGCAGAAGAAGAACATCGTGGCTTCAAAATCTAAGGGACAGGTTTGGACAAAACTCAGCAGCACTTTTTCACGCGGCTGTTGATAAGAATAGGATCGCCAACATGATTGCCAATGTCCAATGACGGATATGGCACAAGAAGAAGAAGATAGAAGATTAATTCAAGCCTGCACGCAGGAATCCAGTCAACTTACTTTCAGCGCTAAATTAGCACCAGAAAAGGGTCAACGGAATTCAAAAGGGGTTGAACTTGAACCATTTGTGGAAACGCAAGGAGCTGATGACGTGCTTAACTCCACCCCCACCCCAGCTCCGCCTGCATTTCTGCCACGCAAGCAATTGTTTGAATTTCAGAATCTGTCATTAGCAGTGCGTCAATGATCCAAGATATTGTAGGGGTGGAGATGGGGTTGTGGTCCAGATCCAACAAGATCAGGAATCCAACTTTGGAAAGATACATTTATGAGGTGGACGGAAGGGGTAAATTTGGCAGATTCTTGAATTTTGGAAAGGAGAATATTCTCATGAGAAAATAGACCTGGCTATGCATTTGAGCCCCCCCCCCCCCCGTCCCCCCTGGGAACTGAGGACCTGATCATTGCACTGATCGGCTGTACTTATGATTTTTGCATAATGTGTAGCCTAGTACTGACCTTTAAGACTTTGTAAATTGTGGTTTATGTATATAGGATATATATGAACTATGCTATTAGGATTCCACCTACATATCACACAAAGCTGTGGTTTATTGGCTAAGATATACTCACCTGGGTTCACACCGTATACTGCGTGATGTGTTATGGTGTGCACTCCTGGTAGCTGGTTCACACAAGACATGAGCCCAAACCACATTTTGGTTTAGTCTGCTATGAAAACCAAGTCTAAGGCAAAATCCATCGTGATAACATTGGCAGCAAAAAGATGGGAACTCAGAAACAAACCAATATAAATCCCTCTTCTCCAGAAACAGCCAATGTATCAGGGTCAAGATGCTTTAATATGACTTTTTTTTTTTAAATGCAGAGGGAGGGACTGAAAATCACTTTGCCTTATATAATGCCAGTATCATGCATCATCCAGAAATGGGGCAGGGAATGCTCAGGTACATCAAAGGCCCGATGCGTTTGTCAACAAATCCCTCCGAGCTATTTTACATATCGTGTAGCGAGATAGCTCTCAGGTGTAATAAAGTTCTACCATGAAAAGTTGCACAAGCAGCAGGCTGGAGCAATCATGTAAAAAGAACAAGGCTGGACTGGACTTGCCCCCGAAGAGAGGGACAAGAATGATATTAGAATAGAATAGAAAAGAATAGAATTCTTTATTGGCCAAATGTGATTGGACACACAAAGAATTTGTCTTTGGTGCATATGCTCTCAATGTACATTAAAGGAAAGATACATTCATTAAGAATCATGAGGTACAACACTTAATGATAGTCATAGGGAACAAATAAGCAATCAAATCAAACTAGGAAACAGTCAATGTAAATCTTAAGGATACCAGCTACAAGGTTACAGTCATGCAGTCATAAGTAGAAGGAGATGGGTAGTGGGAACGATGAGAAGATTAATAGTAATGCAGACTTAGTGAATAGTTTGACAGTGTTGAGGGAATTATTCGCTTAGCAGAGTGATGGCATTCGGGGAAAAAACTGTCCTTGTGTCTAGTTGTTTTGCAGTGCTCTATAGCGTCATTTTGAGAGTAGGAGTTGAATCAGTTTATGTCCAGGATGCGAGGGGTCTGTAAATATTTTCACAGCCCTCTTTTTGACTCATGCAGTATACAGGACCTCAATGGAAGGCAGGCTGGTAGTAATTGTTTTTTCTTAAGAGCAAAAGTGCAAGGATCGAACAGTAGCTGGAGGAAAACAGAATTTCAGTCCTACTTTTTCACAAGGTGGACAACACATAAACCGAAGACAGACTTGTATCACTAATGCCCAGTTCTACACGGAGAAATTTCAAGGGTGAAAAGAGAAAGGATCTGTCTTAAATTATGTTCTAGCATTGCCAAATACCGTGTTTCCCCAAAAATAAGACCCTGTGTTATATTTTTTTTGAACCCTGAAATAAGTGCTTGGCCTTATTGCCATGCGCTCAAAAGCCGGATTGGGCTTATTATCAGGGGAGGTCTTATTTTGGGGGAAACAGGGTATATTTCTCAAATTCACAATAAACTGAGGATTTGGGGAGGTGGGGAAGAAGGAGGATTTTATTTAGCTGTACGCAGAGTTGTCTGGTCCAACTTTTTTCTAGTTTCTTGGCGTGGGGGAATTGCAAATCACATTTTTAGTCTTTCTTATAAAGGCATCTGCATTTCTGGGGATTTCTGGGGGGAAAAGGCACAATTGCACATCTTTAAAGCTTTAAGTGTTTGTTTATAGATAAGAGATAGGGCATGGGAAAAGGGATCCTTTCTTGTGCTTTAAGACAAAGGTGGTAAGTTACTCAATTATACTTGTAATGCAGTGGGAAATAATTTTATATATTTTTCTCTTTTTTCTTATGTTTTCTCTTTTTGCGCACGTTCTCTTTTTTTATGTTCATTCTTTTTCATTTGTATTAGTTCTACTTAAAAATTCCAATTAGAAGATTAAAAATGAACAGAAGAGATGTGTAATTGCAGCAATTCAAAAACAGGCATTGTACAGTTAAGATTTAAAATATTGGAAAACAACCAGGAGTCCTACATTTGAGGTTGCTGTAGCCTTTCCAACAGAAGAATGACTGTGATAGTGATAATGGCTATCATAACAATGTCATCTGTTTCATGGGGTGTTTTACAGTGTTTCATGATCAAACGAAGCTAATTTCTGGTCCTCAAGGAATTTACAAGCCAAAATTGGCAGTGGTGAAGACAAAATAACAGAATAGTTAGAAACCAGGATAATATTTTACTTTATAAGAAATTCTCCTCCTGATTCTTCCCATTAAGCCCACACATTTTCAACTGTTCTGGATAATACTAGGCTTCTTAGAGCAAGGGGTCAAATGATACAGACGTGTTTTGTACGACAAGTTGTACCTTAGTCAACATAGTTGTGGGCTGAATCGTCATAAGTCAAGGACAACCAGTGTATAGCAGGATCAGAAAACTTAGGGTAAAAAAAAACCACAGTGGTGTGGATTATTATTATTATTATTATTATTATTATTATTATTATTATTTAATTAAATTTTTATACTGCCCTTCTCCCGAAGGACTCAGGGCGGTGAACAGCCAAGATTAAAATACATATAATATGAAAATTAAAATAATTTAAAAAATGATTAAATTAATTTGGCTTCCCCAATTTAAAACCCCTTACCCATAAAATTAACCAATTAAAAATTTTAAGCCAGCCCGGCTTGCTGAAATAGAAAAGTACGGAGGTCCGGAATCAGTCGTATCCCTAGGGGTAGCTCGTTCCAGAGGGTGGGTGCCCCCACCGAGAAGGCTCTCCCCCTGGGGGCCGCCAGTCGACATTGCTTGACCGACGGCACCCTGAGAAGACCCTCTCTGTGGGAGCGTATTGGCCGGTGGGAGGTTATCTGTGGCAGAAGGTGGTCTTGTAGATACCCAGGCCCTAAGCCATGGAGCGCTTTAAAGGTGAGAACCAATACCTTGAAGCGCACCCGGAAGACCACCGGAAGCCAGTGCAGCTCGCGCAGGAGAGGCGTTACATGGGAGCGCCATGTTGCCCCCACAATCACCCACGCGGCTGCATTCTGGACCAGTTGGAGCCTCCAGGTGCTCCTCAAGGGGAGCCCCATGTAGAGAGCATTACAGTAGTCTAGGCGGGAAGTGACGAGGGCGTGAGTGACCATGCATAAGGAGTCCCAATCCAGAAAGGGGCACAACTGGCGTATCAGGCGAACCTGATAAAAAAAGCCCCCCTGGCCACAGCCGTCATGTGCTCTTCTAAAGACAGCTGTGCATCCAGGAGGATGCCCAAGTTACGAGCCCTCTCTGTGGGGGCCAATGACTCGCCCCCAATAGCCAGCAATGGTACCAGCTGGCTATATCAAGATGCCGGCAACCACAGCGGGGTGGGGAGTAACATAGTAGGATATAAAAGGTAAAGGTAAAGATTCCCCTCGCACATATGTGCTAGTTGTTCCTAACTCTAGGGGGCGGTGCTCATCTCCAGTGGTGGGTTGCCCCCGGTTTGGACCAGTTCTATAGAATCGCTAGTAAAACCGGCAGGAGGCTCTGCCCACTGACCCTGATGTCATCAGAAGCAATCTGCCCATGCAAGGCACGTGCACGAGCAAAGCAAGAGCGTGCGTGCGATCCCGTTGCGAACCAGTAGTAAAGGTAAGTAGAACCGACCCCTGCTCATCTCCGTTTCAAAGCCAAAGAGCCAGCATTGTCCGAAGACGTCTCCGTGGTCATGTGGCCGGCATGACTAAATTCCAAAGGCACACAGAACGCAGTTACCTTCCCATCAAAGATGGTCCCTATTTTTCCACTTGCACTTTTTACATGCTTTCGAACTGCTAGGTTGGCAGAAGCTGGGACAAGTCACGGGAACTCCCCCTCTTATGCGGCACTAGGGATTCGAACCGCTGAACTGCCGAGCTTTCGATCGACACGCTCAGCGTCTTAGCCACCGAGCCACCGCATCCCAGCAGGATATACTTGTACTCATGAATGCAAACTTGAGGTTTGGAGTGTTGTAGACTCACAAATACTGTTTGGTTGAAAAACATTTGGAGGTCTGTTGAAGGTTGGAAGAAAATTTAATGGGTCAAAAAAAATTATCTCTCATTAAAGGAGTAATAGGTTTTGGTTTTGTAAATCATAGCAACCCAGCCACTGTATTTGTAAATTATAATTTATGGCTTACTGCATTCTGGAATTCAACTTAGGGTTAGGTGCCTTTTGGAGTCCTGAAGTCAAATTCCAGCTGATCTGGGCCAAATCCTTGGTTGTGTTCTTTTTTTTAATTTATTTATTTGATTTATATGCTGCCCTTCTCCGGAGACTCAGGGCGGCTTACAATGCGCTAAGCAATAGCCTTCATACTTTTGTATATTTATACAAAGTCAGCTTATGGCCCCCACAAACTGGGTCCTCAATTTGCCTACCTTTGAAAGGATGGAAGGCTGAGTCAACCTTGAGCCTGGCAAGATTCGAACCTGCAGTAATTGCAGGCAGCTGGTCTTAATAACAGGGTGCTTTAGACCACTGTACTACCAAGGCACATCCTTGGATGTGTTCTTATATAGGGCATTAAATCGTCGTACGGTTTTACATGTTACCTGACTTTACATACTGCACCCAACCAGTGTGGTTTGAAACAAAGCCGGTCTGGGGACCAAAGAAAGAGGGAAGGAAGGAAGGAAGGAAGAAGAGGTATTCCAGCTGAAGCCGAGCCATTTTTACAGTTGTCTCTTTGAAATCCTAGGTGGGTTTCAAATTTTTTTTACTACCAGTTCTATGGATGTGGCTTGGTGAGCGTGGCATGATGGGTGTGGCAGGGGAAGGATACTGCAAAATCTCCATTTCCTCCCGATCAGCTGGGACTCAGGAGGCAGAGGAGACAGCCAGAGGTGATATTTACCGGTTCTCTGAACTACTCAAAATTTCCACTAGCGGTTCTCCAGAACTGGTCAGAACCTGCTGAAACCCACCTCTGCTAGGTGTGAGTCTAGGGTTGTTTGCTTTCCCACTCTCTCTCTTTCTCTCCTGGAAGGACTGTGATCCAAAGAGAGCACAGGTGAGTTAAGAGGGGACTGCCTTTTTCACACCTGCCTGGGGGAAGTGACAAGCAAGCAGGTGACAGCAAAGAAGTCCTCCTTGCTCTTGAGAAGACCCCAAACTGAAGTATTAACACCAAGAGCTGCCGCTGCATGTAATCTTCTGCCCGGCATTTGTGGTTTTTGCAAAAGCAGACACCCAGATCTCTTCTGGATGACTTTTCCAGCAAAATATGTTGTGAGTATTCTCTGACTTAGTTGATTCAAGCTGCAGGACTTAAGAACACACGACTGGGGTCTCACCTGGCACTAAGCCACGATGTGGCTTTCGTTTGTTTGTTTGCGGGTTACAGGCTGTGCTCCTTGGTTCCTTCCTGGGGAACCAAGTTATCCAAACTTATTGCAGCTTCATAAATTATGCCACGGACGGATCCCTCTGTGGTTAGTATTTTGGAAGAGAATATTGGGTGAAGAAGACTTTGAAAATTAAGCTAATTGAATCAACTGTAGTGAACTTAATCATGGGTATATACACCATGTGAATGTAACCAACTTGGATTTGGAAAGCTTGGTTCATACTTCGGTTTGTAGAGTTAGTTCAAGTTGTGTGAAATGTTGCTGCATTGCAAAGGAAGGTTGGGAGATTGGTTTGGGGTGGGATTTGTATTGCGGTTGGAGAGAGGAGGAAAAAATGTCTGTTACTCCTAACAGCTTTACTAATTTCAGTCTTGTTGGGAAAAGCAATCCAACCTCTTTGCACAAAATGTCAGCCTAGTTTGGGGTGGGGGTCTACATTAGTTGTGAATGCATTGCAGGTGTTCCCCAAATCCAGGCCGTTGTGCTAATTTAATCAAGAATGACTCATGTTAAGAAGGGGTGGTGTGCTGTGTTAAGAGTCATCGTTTTCTTGCTTTCTTCACCGATCGTAGAAAAAAAGAAGAAGAAGAGATAAGACAAATATTTGGTTGATTTTCCTGTTCCTCCCACCCCATTAAAAACACTACTTCTGATCTCAAGGGAGAGAAGCAAAAATTCAAAGGATTTTTTTTCCTCCTCCAAATATATATATATATATATATATGTAGGTCTTTGGTTATTCGGGTCTTCTCCCACGTAAAATTGGAAGTGTCTTGGCGACGTTTCGACGAAGTCTCATTCGTCATCTTCAGGCTGGTGTTCTCGGCTTCGTGCTTCCAGGAGCAATGTGAGATCGCAGCTGTCTCTTCCTTTTAACTGCTAGTGGGGGTGTGAGCTGATTGGGTGGGAACTTGGCCGTGTTCTGATTGGGTGGAGGTGTGTTCTGATTGGTTAGGGGCTTGGCTGTGCTCTGATTGGATGGGGGGTTGGTTGTGCTCTGATTGGCTGGGGGTGTGTTCTGTTTGGGTGGGGGCTTGGTTGTGCTCAGCTTAGTCTGAGTTGCAGGGGGATTTGAGCTGGTGAGCTGCGTTGTTGTTGTTTGGCTTCGTGTTTGTGGCCGTGCGAGCTCTTCATGGTGGGTGTCAGTCTGCTTCATGTATGGATTGGAGGGGTTTAAAGTGGCTAATGATGCAGCTGCGGTCTGGCTTCTGGTCCTTGGTCGTGGCTCATTATCAGTGTGGGTTTGAGTCTGCTTTCTGCGTGGATGTGTGGTGGTGACATCCTGTGTGGCTCTCGTGAGTGTGGGTCTGGTGTCATTCGTCGTGTTAGGGACCCGTTTGTCAATAAGGGCGGGTTTCCAAATGGCTGGTAGGCGGGAGGTATCGTCTCGTTTGTTCATGCTGTGTGGGCGTTTTTCTATCTCGATGGCTTCTCTGATTATTCTGTTGTTAAAGTGTTCAGTTTTGGCGATAGTTCTGGTCTTTTTAAAGTCAATATCATGTCCTGTGGCTTTAAGGTGTTGGACCAGGGAAGAAGTTGGTTCTTCTTTTCTGACTGAGTTCTTGTGTTCTTCTATGCGTGCACTTATTCGTCTGTTGGTTTGTCCGATGTATGTGGTGGGGCAGGCGGTGCATGGGATTTCATATACTCCTTGATTTTCTAACTCAATTTTGTCTTTGGGGTTCCTTAGGATGGTGGATATTTTTCGGTTTGTGCAGAATGCTGTCTTGATGTTATGTTTGTGGAGGATTTTGCTTATTCTGTCTGTGGTGCCTTTTATGTATGGGAGGAGGGCTTTGCCGTTTTCTTGTTCTCTGTCTTGGATTTTAGTGGGGGTTTCTTTTTGGATTAGGTTGGTGATCTTATTTCTTTGGAATCCATTGGATGTTAGTACATTAGTGAGGGTGTGTAGTTCGGTTTTTAGGTGTTGTTCGTCAGCTAAGCGTTTTGTTCTGGAAATGAGTGTCTTGGCTACAGAGTTGATCTGGGCAGGGTGGTGGTGTGAGAGTGCGTGCAGATAGCGGTTTGTGTGTGTTTTCTTCTGGTAAATAGTGTTCTCCTAGGGAGCCATTGGATTTTCTGTAGACTAAGACATCCAGGAAGGGAAGTTGGTTGTTCGCTTCTGTTTCCATGGTGAACTGTATTTTGGGGTGTAGGCTGTTGAGGTGTGTGAGGAAGTTGTCCAGTTTTTCTTTCCCATGTGGCCAGATTATGAAGGTGTCGTCCACATATCTGAGCCAGAGTTTTGGTTTGTGATCCGATTTTTCTAGAGCTTGGGTTTCAAAGTATTCCATATAGAGGTTGGCAATGACAGGTGAGAGGGGTGATCCCATGGGTGCTCCTTCTGTTTGTTTGTATTTCTGTCCATTATAGATGAAGTATGTGTTGGATAGGCAGTGGTTGGTCAGATCTAAGATGTGCTTGGGGGGGTTATATTTGTTTTGGATAACTGTCAAGGCTTCTTTGATTGGTACTTGGGTGAAGAGGGTGAAGAGGTGAAGATAATGAGCCACGACCAAGGACCAGAAGCCAGACCGCAGCTGCATCATTTCAAACCCCTCCAATCCATACATGAAGCAGACTGACACCCACCATGAAGAGCTCGCACGGCCACAAACACGAAGCCAAACAACAACAACGCAGCTCACCAGCTCAAATCCCCCTGCAACTCAGACTAAGCTGAGCACAACCAAGCCCCCACCCAAACAGAACACACCCCCAGCCAATCAGAGCACAACCAACCCCCCATCCAATCAGAGCACAGCCAAGCCCCTAACCAATCAGAACACACCTCCACCCAATCAGAACACGGCCAAGTTCCCACCCAATCAGCTCACACCCCCACTAGCAGTTAAAAGGAAGAGACAGCTGCGATCTCACATTGCTCCTGGAAGCACGAAGCCGAGAACACCAGCCTGAAGATGACGAATGAGACTTCGTCGAAACGTCGCCAAGACACTTCCAATTTTACATGGGAGAAGACCCGAATAACCAAAGACCTACATACAAACACCCGCGAAAACCTGAGAAAATATATATATATATATATATATATATATATATATATATATATATATATATATATATATAGGGTGTGAATCTCTATTTGTATGTAGGCTCGATTCCTTTACCAATTGATTTTCCCTGTCGATAAAAAAAAAACAGTGAGGTGCACACAAAGATTGCATAAAAAGGAATATTTCAGTCAAAAGCACCTTGAGTTGTGCAGACTGTTTGATCCTACTGCCGCCTTCCCCTTGTGCTCCTTACTGGAGCTGTTTCAAAGCCAACGATGGAACGTGTAAACATAAACGTAAAACAATTGTGCTACCTTCATTTGCTGTGGGCTGCAATCGGTGACTTTCCCCGTTTGCTTCAAAAAGTAGACTTCAATTAGAACATGTTTGGAAATGTTTGGATCTTGGGTGGGGCGTCTTTTTTCTTCTTCTGAGCTTTGTTGTCTCCTTCTTCCTGTTATTGTCTTGGAAAACAGGGATCCCTTTTATTCCATAGTTGGATACATGATATTATATATAACTCTAGGGTATAGACGTTTCCGCTGTCTATCAATCTTCTGCCAGACCTCTTTTGGGAAAAGTTTTGCTTCCGTTGCAGTATTTGATGGTATTTTAGGGGACATCTCTGAGTTTTATAGCCATAGCACTTAGACTTATATACCGCTTTACAGTGCTGAATGAAATGAATGGCCTTGAATCGAGCGGGAAAGGGATCCTGGGAATTCCAAAGACACATGTGGAAGCCAGAAAAATGGAAAGTGTCTTAAGCAAGATCTCATCTACCCAGAATCCTAGATTTCTTCTTAGCCCTGTTCACACAAGACCTCATCCACTCAACTAGTCAAATCTCCCCATTGATGATTCTGGCAGTGCACAATCTCAGTAACTGAGTAAAAAAGGAATAATTTGGGACCAGGAAGTCATCTCCATCCCCTCGTGTCCATTTTTAGCTGGAAAAGCAGTGGTGGGATTCAGCCACCTATTTGGGAGAACCTGTTATTAACTTTCTAAGCAGTTCGGAGAACCGGTTGTTGGAAGAAATCTTATTTTGTTTTTTTCCACTTTACAGGGCTAATCCTGTAAGGAAGGCAGGAAGGGAACATTCTGGTGGTGTTTCTAGCCTAACCTTTATTGCCCTGCTTACAGAAACTGCCTCTCCAGTTAACCCTTATTACATTGTAACAGTTAAGGTGAAGCGCCCATCGACATGAGTGATGTTGAGTTGGCCTCGCCCATGCAGTCACATGACCATCAAGCCACGCCTACCCAGCTGGTCATTAGGGCAGAGAACTGGTTGTTAAATTATTTGAATCCCACCACTGTGGAAAAGTCTTATATTTTGTAAGAGAGTCCTGGCAAAGCTAAAGGTCACCAGATCTAACTTAGAACAATGCACCAGCACTAGCAAACAGGTTAAAAATGACAGGTATTTTTACAGTTTTAAAAAAAAATTACTTGACAGGTAAAAATTAAAAGAATAAGAATTTTGTCAGTATGTGGGCCCTTCCATGACACCTTTACCAGCTTGCTTCTTAGTTGTTGGTTTCTAAATCACAAACCATAGTTCATGAAACTCAACGATTACACTAAAACCAAATAGCTGTATTTTGTCTTAGTGCTGTTTGAACCAAACCATTAATATTGAAGTCTGTTTGTTTGCCTAGTTTAGCCCAACATGTGGTTTCGCCACAACTGTGTAGCTTGTTAAGTCTGCTTTGGGGCATAGTACAAACCCAACTGTTGTGAAGCAAACCAGAAAAGCTTTCTTCCCAGGGAAAAAAAATGTGATGTGTAGAAACCAAGTATCTAATATTTTCTTTTTCTTTTTTAAAAATATTTTTTATTGAATTTTTAAGTTTTAAAAACAACGTAAAGAAAACTACAACAAAAAACAAAAACACATTAAAAACACGTAACAAACATAACATTACATCATATAATATTTTACAGCTTACTGTATCGACATGGATATGTATTCTCTATTTTTATTCAATCTTTCATCTACGTACTTATATTTACATTAGTATCTATTTACAAAATGATCATTATCCAGTTGACACTGTTTAGCAATTTACACTTCCTAGTTTTAACCCGGTTAAATTAACATTCCGAATTGTTATTTTGATTTCTTTTTTCTAACCAATCCAAGTATCTAATATTTTCATATATTTATAGAATTTATAGAATTCTTTATTGACGAAGTGTGATTAGACACACAAGGAATTTGTTTCCGGTGCATAAGCTCTCAATGTACATACAACAATAGCGATAAGCAACAAAGTTATAGTCATAAGAAGGTAAGGAGATAGGAAATAGGGAATAATGGTAGCAATACTGCCTTTTTAGATAGTTTGACAGTGTTGTGGGATTTAGTTGTTTAGCAGAGTGTTGGCATTCGGGGAAAAATTGTCCTTGTGTCTAGTTGTTCTGATGTGCAGTGCCCAGGGCCGGATTTAGATGAAAAGAGGCCCTAGGCTATTCCACTTATGAGGCCCTTTCACCTATAGTGAAAGCGTAATTTTAATTTTGCTAACAATTTGAATGTAGGGAATGTAGGCCCCTCTTGATCTTGAGGCCCTAGGCTGAAGCCTAGTTAGCCTATAGGAAAATCCGGCCCTGGCAGTGCCCTATAGCATCATTTTGAGGGTAGAAGTTGAAACTGTTTATGTCCAGGATGTGAGAGGTCTGTAGATACTTTCACAGCCCTATTTCTGGCTCGTGCAGTATACAGGTCCTCAACATATAATTTATTTAGCATAATATTAGAGGATTACACATACACACCCCATTAAGTGCTTAAAACTTGAACTTTTATTTATTTACGTTTCTGAACATGCTTATAAATCAACGGTGCCCAACCAGTTCAGTTTACTTCAAAGTTGCCATCCCAAAAATGTTTCTTTTCCCCCAAAAGATTGCTGGATTTTGTTGTTTTCCTTGAAGACGTTTCGCTTCTTATCCAAAAGGCTTCTTCAGTTCAGCTTCTTTGGGACAACTAACACCTGGATGACTGAGAATCTCCGTAGACATTCAAAACCCTGCCATTGTAGGGGCCTTTTCGATCTTGATTGTGTGCTCTTAGTATAGTACTTCCAAGAAAGCATGCTTAGGATTTCAACCTGTAATTGTTTTGATTTATGTGTGTTTCCCAGAGAAAGGAGCTAGTACTGCCATTACCCATGTCAAGCAGATAACAGGCTTCTGAGTGTTTACTTAGCAAAAAACCTTGGCCCTAAGCAGAATTTTCCTGTTTGAGAAGGGGTTAACCCTGCAGACCTCTTGCAAACATCTAGCAAAGCTGTGGGTGTTGGTTGTGGCAGTATCCCAGATCTGTACCAGTCTCTACAAGGGAGTTGTCGTGGCTCTGATTTATACCCTTTCTTTCTTTCCTTCCTCCCATCCTCATGTCACGAAGTACAGGATGTGGAAACCGCCGCTGCTCCGATGAAGAAATGACGGAAGAAATTTACCGAAAACACAACTATTATAATTTAGTGTCGAGGGAGGCCAAGAATGTTGGCTTTTAGTTAGGAACTGTTGAAGGTAGAGTTGCTGTTTTTTAAAAAAATAATATGATAATCATCCGGATATTGGTAGGGGAAAAAAAAAAAACAAACCGCATGAGAGGTGTGTGTGGTTGGCAACCTTGAGAGTTTCATAAATATTCTCAAGCGATGACTGATTAAGTCAAGGCATGTTTGGAGCCTCAAATACATTTTGGAGATTTTGGCAGGGGGGGGGGGGGGAACCTTCATGGATTTGCATCTTTTTTGAATGCCAGACACTAGTTTTCAACTTGTGGGGCGGGAGGGGGGGGGCAGGGCAGGGGGGGGAAAAAGTGTTTTAAAATGACTGAAACCACATGTGATATTTTGGCGTTCAAGAGAGAAATGTCAGCTGATGGCCATCTGGTGCCATTGTGGACATTATGATTTAGAGCAGGGGTCACCAACCTTTTGGATCTCAGGAACCATTAAATTCATAATTTTAAATCCTGCGCACCACTAATATGATCTGCCTAATGACTGGCTGGGTGGGTGTGGCTAGGTGGTCATGTGACTGAGTGGGCGTTGCCAATTCCTAACCCTAACCCTAACTCTCCCCACCCGGGCTCCTTAATACCCCAACAAGAAGCAGTTGTTAGAGCTCAGCAGCCCCCATGAGAGAGAGTTGGCAAAACAGCTCAGTTCAAATTGGATCTGACCGAGAAGGAGGCTCAGCAGAATCACCTCACCGAGGACTAGGAGCATAGGCTTTCCAAGCAGAGGGAAGACCTGCAGGAGTGCAAGGCCAGGTACTTCAGGCTTGGAGCAACTTTTTTGCAAGAAGCTCTCCAAGGTACTGCAAGTGACAATCGTGTGCAAGTTACTGGAACAAGTCACCTTTCGTGGCCACTATGAAGTTCTAAAGAGCTTCTGAAAGATCCTTGGTGCTTTCTGAGCTTGGTAGTTTTCTTGCAGCTGTTTCATTACCCAAATTAGGTAACATCATTGGCGCTAGAAAGGGAGAAGGGTTTGCGGAGCGGGGGAGGAGGACTGTGGGGTCCTTAGTGGTCTCCGAGCTTGGTTGTTTTCTTGCAGGCATTTCATTACCCTAATTAGGTAACATCATCAGTACTAGCCCTAGCATTGATGATGTTTCCTAGTCTGGGTAATGAAACACTTGCAAGAAAACATCCAAGCTCAGAGAGAGAGAGAGAGAGAGCATCAAGGCCTTGTTTTTCCAACCCTGAGCTACAAATATTCTTTATTGATCAACAGCTTTTGAATAAATGTCGATTTACACACGGAAAAATATGTAGAACCAAAATTTGGACCTCAAGTTGATAATGAAAATTCACCATTCCAAAATTGCTGGTGACAAGCATTTGAAGATGTCCTTGGCTCAGTGGTAGGTTCCTCCTGGTTCGGCTCGGTTCGGCCGAGCCGGTAGCGGTGACAATATGACGTAACCGAACCGGTTCTCTTTGTTCGGGAGCTGGGCCCTCCCGCCCCCCTCCACATTATTCTTACCTTTTATTTGGCCCCACCCCCAATCTATTGCTGCCTCCCAAGTCCCAGCTGATCGGCTAGAAGGAAAAAAACCTTTGAAGCCGTGGGGCTTCAAAGGGCCACCCTACAGCTGATCAGTGTTAAAAGGCAGTGTGGTGGTAGACCGGTGCCTCCAAAAACAAATGAATAGACCGGTGCCTCCAAAAACATATGAGTAGACCAGTACAGCTTTGCAAGCAATTAAAAGCCTGGTAGACCAGTACCTCTGCTAAATCCTAAAGAATTGTCACATGACCATCAAGCCATGCCCACAAAACAAGCCACGCCCACAGAACTGGTAGTAAAAAAATTTAGAACCCACCCCTGCCTCGGCTGTACCAGTCATGTCTCTGTTATTAAAAGAACACGTGTGTCTTTTTTAGTTGTATATCTTATCATACAAGTTTAATTTATGAAGTTGTTTTGGAAAGACTCAGGTTGGTGCTTTGCTTCTGATGTAACTAAAAGAGAGGAGGTAGATAGTTATGGATTCAAGTACACAGCTGCATCTTCCTAATATTTCAAGCCTTCCGAAGCCGAGAGAACAAAAGCAACAAAATTCTCAAGGCTGTTGAAACTTTAATGCAAAAAGCCAGACTAATGTTGATATATGCTGCTGCTATATAAGTCCGAGCTGGAGTCTTATTGATTTTCCTTTCCGCTGTTTTCAAAAGGCTTCTGTAACATCGTGGCTGTGGCAGTACTTGCTTTTCAATTTCAATTTTCAATTTAATTCAATTTATATGCCGCCCCTCTCCGAAGACTCAGGGCGGCTCGCGATACATTTAAAATCCTAATAAAAAAACATTTAAAAATTAAAAACATTAAAAACATTAAAACTCATTCATACCATTCATGGCCGGATCTTGCCGAATCGCAAGAGCGAGATCAACGGCCCCAGGCCTGCCGGAAAAGCCAGGTCTTCACTGCTTTTCAGAAGGCCAATAGGGTGGGGATGGTCCTGACCTCAGGAGGTAACTGGTTCCAGAGAGCTGGGGTAGCCACAGAGAAGGCCCTCCCCTGTGGGCCCGCCAGCCGGCATTATTTAGCTGACAGGACCCGGAGGAGACCCGAGGAAGGGGTGGGGGTTGAAAAAAAGAGAAGGAATGCATGTGAGAAGGTTTCATGCAAGTTCCAGCTGGATCATATGGTTGCAGTTTAGTGTCTGGCTTGTCACATCTCTCGAAGCTATAATGTGGTTTGCTTGGTTTGGGCGCTCAGCATATTGTGCGATTCCCAGACCTTGTAGTTTGCAAATGCTGTGGTGTCATCTGCTCTGTAAATGCACCCTGTGCTTATTTAGCAAGCCCTGAGTAAGCAAATTATAATCATCATTTTGTGATCAAGTCCCAGATTTCTGGCCACGATGGCTAAATCTGGTTTACGCGTGCCTTTTGAGTTTATATAACATGCTTACCCATATTTAATTGAAGCGAGTCCTGGGAAGATCTTGAGAACATAAGTTAGTTTTCAGCCTGGTCCTTTTAACAAAATTTTATGCCCATTTTATGCCAAGTCATCACTTAGGATGGGGTTTACTCCCTGCTAAGTATATTTGGGGTTGCAAGTCTAAAAAGTAATACCTGAGTAAAGGTGGCAGCACAGTCATAATTCTTTTTTTTTTAAGTCTCTGGGGTTGTGTTCCAGTGGTGGGTTGCCAATTTTTTTACTACCAGTTCTGTGGGTGTGGCTTGGTGGGCGTGGCATGGCTTGGTGGGTGTGGCTTGGTGGGCATGGCAGGGGAAAGATATTGTAAGATCTCCATTCCCACCCCATTCCAGGGGAAGGTTACTGCAAAATCCCCATTTCCTCCCGATCAACTGGGACTCGGGAGGCAGAGAATGGATGGGGGTGGGGCCAATCAGAATTTTTACTACCAGTTCTCCGAACTACTCAAAATTTCCACTACCGGTTCTCCGGAACTGGTCAGAACCTGCTGAAACCCACCTCTGCTGGGTTCACACAATACGCTTAGCCAAGCAACAAGCTTTGTGGCTGCATTTCCACACTGTAGGAAGTTTTTTTTTTTTTAAAAAAAAACTCATTTTGGAAGGCAGGAGTTTTAAGCGACTGGCATGGATGGACTCAGCCAGACTTGGGTGAGTTCATGGCTTAGAATATTATCTGAAAAAAGAAAGTGGGGCGCTCAGAAACCAGGTTAAGAGTAGAGTGTGAATCCAAACGTTATTGTGTAAATACCAGCTATAGGGAACTTTGCTGCCGACGGCCATGGTGGGCGTGGCCTAGTCGGCCTCCTGCACCACAGCGGTGGGGGCCATTTTTGCCCTCCCCGGGCTCCAGAGGCTTTCCTTGAGCCTCTGGGAGGGTGAAAAAGGCCTCCCCAAGCTCCGGGGGGCCCTCTGGAGGCCGGAAACGGGCCCATTTTTGGCTTTCCCAAACTTCCGGTAGGCCCATTTTTTCCCAAGCCTCCCTGTGTGCCCTGCACTTACCTGCATCCAAAATGGGCTGCGTGTGGATTCCTGGGAGGGGAGGGGGAGAGAAGGGGTGGGATGGGGCCAGCCAGGAGTGGGATTTGGGGGTTCTCCGAACTGGACAGAATCTTAGCTAGAGGTTTTCCCGAACCCCTACGAACCCCCAGCAGCCCCACCCCTGGTTTGGAAGATTCAATATTGATTCATAATATATCCATGAAACTCAGATGGTGATTCTCCATCAGCTGTCTTTTGGTTATTGATAAAGCGGCAGTATTGTCTAGGTAGATTTTTTTTTTCTTTTTCTTTCTTTCGAGCAGAATCCACCCATAAGCTTTGTGCAAGTAGAAGTCTGTCCTATCAAGGGTCAAGGTTATAGGTCAGCACTTTCCCTGTTGGACTGGCTTCTCCTTGGAAGGAAACTTCATTGTTTATTCAATCTGGTGGCCATTAAATCATCGGGCTCTTTCTCCCTCTTCTACTCCTGCAGATGATGAGGATGATTATTATTTTTTGAAGGACAAAGTTAACCATGTGGTTTTAATCATTATATATCCCCTCTCTGGTAGATGAGAATATCAGACTTCACCGCTATGGACTAGCAAACTTCAATCCAGCTTTTTTTCTTCTTATTATTTTAGGCCACTTTGCAAAATTGTTGTGAGAGTAAAATGGGGAGGGGAGAGAGAGAATGACTTGCAGGTAATCCTCGATTTACAACCATTCATTTGCAACTGTTCGAAGTTGCAATGGCACTGAAAAGAGCAAACTTAATGACTGTTTTTCACATAGGGGTTACCACAAAGAAGAGGTGCTCCAAAGCACCTGAGGGCAGGACAAGAAGCAATGGATGGAAATTAATCAAGGAGAGAAGCAACTTAGAATTAAGGAGAAATTTTCTGACAGTCAGAACAATGAATCAGTGGAACAACTTGCCTCCAGAAATTGTGGGTGCTCCATCGTGTGCAAAAAAACGGGAGCACGGGGGAGGGAGCGCGTGCATGTGCCCACACCTATAATTCAATTCCCCCTATGCCCCCCCCACGTATGTGACCCCCCCCTCCTCACTCCCCCCGCTTTTGGCACACAACGGCAAAAAGGTTACCGGTGGGCCTGGTAGACCTGTTTTTCACCCTTCCTAGGCTCCAGGAGCTTTCTTGGAGTCTGGGAAGGGTGAAAACAGCCTTCCTGACCCCTGGAGGCCCCCTGGAGGCCCTCCAGATGCCAGAAACGGCCCATTTCCCCACTTCCGGTGGGCCCAAAAGGCCTGAAAATCAGCTGGCTGGTGTACACATATGCGCTGGAGCTGAGCTAGGGCAACGCTTGGGTGTCCACAAATATGTCTCCGTGTGTCACCTGTGGCACGTGTGCCATAGGTTCGCCATCCCAGGTATAGGGTTTCCAGACTGAGCAGGGGGTCAGACTAAAAGACCTCTGAGGTCTCTTCCGGCTCTGTTATTCTGTTCTGTCATTTATGACCATTGTAGCATCCTCATGGTTGCATGATCAAAATTCAGACGGCTTGGCAACTGACATGTTTTAATGACTCTTATAACGAATGGTTGTGTTTGTTTATTTATTTATTTATTTATTTATTTATTTATTTATTTATTTATTTATTGGTTCGATTTATATGCCGCCCTTCTCCGGAGACTCAGGGCGGCTTACAATGCGTTAAGCAATAGCCTTCATACTTTTTGTATATACCTGCTTAGTAGGGCTTTCGGGGGCCCCTAAGCGGTGTTCTTTTTTATACAAAGTCAACTTATTGCCCCCACAATCCGAGTCCTCATTTTACCTACCTCGAAAGGATGGAAGGCTGAGTCAACCTTGAGCCTGGTGAGATTCGAACTTGCAGTAATTGCAGGCAGCTGGTGCTATTTAACAGCACTTTAGTCTGCTGCGCCACCAAGGCTCTGTTGTATGTTGAGGATTCAATTATATTTATTAATTTATTAGTTCTGCGGCAGGGGTGGGTTCTACTTACCTTTCCTACCGGTTCTTGCGAACCGGTCTGAACCGGGAGCAACCCACCACTGTTCTGCGGTCACTCCTTGGTACAGTCTACAACTAAGCTAGTCACTGAGGGAATAAACCTTGTTAAACCGTGGTAGCATGACAGGGAAAATGGAGTGGCTTTTTTCCTGGCTCTCATTTCTGGGTGTTTCACCCTTTTGGTGTTCAGAACATATAGGATGTTTTGTAACACCATTGGTAAGTTCCAACGGCATTTTCATTACAGCAACACCCAAATATTACTATGGGCATTTTCTTACGAAAGTCCATGTGAGCTGAAACAAGTCAGGGCATTTAAATATATCCTGGGGACAACGTATAGGCTTGGCTTTGTGTGTTACTGTATGCACGCATGTGTGCGTTTTTAAAGAAAGAACTACATGGTTTTATTGTAAGCTCCCAAAACAGGAAATTAATAAAGTGATAAAGTATGTAGAGACTGGCATGCCAAAAAAATTAAAAAAAAAAAAAACCCTTCTAGTTGGCAAATTTTGGTTTTTATAATTAGAAATAAAATGCAAACCTAATCCCTTCATCCCTTCCGCCTTATTCATTTCGGAAAGCGTGTACCGGCATTAATTCCTCTTTTGTTTTTGTTTTTAATTTGATTTATATGCCGCCCTTCTCCGGAGACTTAGGGCGGCTTACAGTGCGTTAAGCAATAGCCTTCATTCTTTTGTATATTTTATACAAAGTCAGCTTATTGCCCCCACAATCCGGGTCCTCATTTCACCTACCTTAGAAAGGATGGAAGGCTGAGTCAACCTTGAGCCTGGTGAGATTCGAACATACAGTAATTGCAGACAGCTGGTGTTAATCACAATGCTTTTGGTCTGCTGAGCCACCAGGTCCTTTTTCTTTTCCATTTTCTCTTTCCTCCAACTTTTGGTGTTTCCTGGTGTTTTTTTTTTTTTCCACATGGATCCAATGATTTCCCCCATTTTTGTAGCTGCGTTCCAGATGTTTGTGAGCCCGTGGCCTACCTTGTCTTTGCTTGCCTTCAGAAATTGTGGGAGCTTCATCACTGGAAGCTTTCAAGAAGAGACGGGACTGTCACCTGTCAGAAATGGTGTAGGGCCATGATGGTGAATCTATGGCACGCGTGTCCAAAGTGGCATACAAATCTGTGTCACCCTGCATGCACGGCCTTACCTGTTTGTCTTCTGGGTTTCTGGCACGCATGGGCGCACAATGATCAGCTGTGCTTTGTCTGTGTGTATGTCTCTCTGTCTCTGTCCCTCCCTCTCTCCTTCTGTCTCTGTCTCCCTCTCCCTCCCTCTCTCTCTGTCTCTCTGTCCCTGTCCCTCCCTCTCCCTCTGTTTCTCTGTCTCTCCCTCCCTCCCTCTCTCCCTCTGTCTCTGTCTCTCCCTCTCCCTCTCTATCTCTGTCTCTCCCTCTCCCTCCCCCTCTCTCTGTCTCTCTGTCTCTGTCTCCCCCCTCTCCCTCTGCCTCTCCCTCCCTCTCTCTGTCTCTCTCTCCCTCTTCCTCCCTCTCTCTCTGTCTCTCTGTCTCTCTCCCCCTCTCCCTCCCTCTCTCTCTGTCCCTGTCCCTCCCTCTCCCTCTGTTTCTCTGTCTCTCTCTCCCTCTCCCTCCCTCTCTCTCTGTCTCTCTGTCTCCCTCTCCCTCTCCCTCCCTCTCTCTCTGTCTCTCTGTCCCTGTCCCTCCCTCTCCCTCTGTTTCTCTGTCTCTCTCTCCCTCTCCCTCCCTCTCTCCCTCTGTCTCTGTCTCTCCCTCTCCCTCTCTATCTCTGTCTCTCCCTCTCCCTCCCCCTCTCTCTGTCTCTCTGTCTCTGTCTCCCCCCTCTCCCTCTGCCTCTCCCTCCCTCTCTCTGTCTCTGTCTCTCTCTCCCTCTTCCTCTCTTTCTCTGTCTCTCTCTCCCTCTCCCTTCCTCTCTCCCTCTGTCTCTCTCTCTCTCCCTCTCCCCCCCTCTCTCTCTGTCTCTCTGTCTCCCTCTCCCTCTCCCTCCCTCTCTCTCTATCTCTCTGTCTCTGGCTCTCCCTCCCGTCCCCTCTCTGTCTCTCCCTCTCCCTCCCTCCCTCTCTGTCTCTCTCTGTGGATGGATGGATGGATGGATGGATGGATGGATGGATGGATAGATGGACGGATACCCATGGCAGCAGGGTCTGGATTTCTACTGTGGAATAACTGTCCAAATTGTTCAGTTGATTTCTAAATAAGTGATGCAATTTTCTCTCTTTTTCAACCCAGGGCTAATGCCAGGTGGCTTTGTGGTTTTTAAGAAGATCTTGTCTATGGGAAAAGAACACCAGGGAACATATATTGTATTCCTCAAGTCTTGACAGGCTTGCTTAACACACATGCAATTAAAAACCCTAAGATCATAGAGATCAAAATCTGCTTTATCCCTTCAATGCTGCTTTGTGATCTATCTATCTTTCTCTTCTCAGCATGCCACAAAAGATTAAAAGAGCATAAAGATAAATATCGAGACACCAAATATGACTCGTTTTATAGGATCGCATAACACTCCTAAACCGTAAGTGCAAAGCTGTTGCGTAGTAAACACGAGTATCATTTACACATCGTTGCCCATCAAATGAATCAATAAAGTGACTAAGATAGCAAATTGCTTTATACCTCCCGGGTCATTAAGCAATTGGAAACTTGTGAATTGATTAGTTAGGAAAGGTGTAATCCATTCCATGTGTGGGCTTGATCATTTAAGATACGATTAATTGTCCGTTTCCCAAGACTTTTGTTTGTTCCACTGTAACAAATGTCGTAGTGAAACGAACAAAAATAAAAAATATCCCTATATAAGAAAATGTGCAAATGTAACATCTTTACAGATGATCAGAGTTGGAAGGGACCTTGTGGGTCATCTAGTCCAACCCCCCGCCCAAGCAGGAGACTCTACACCATTTCTGACAGATGGCAGTCCAGTCTCTTCTTGAAAGCCTCCAATGATGAAGCTCCCACAACTTCTGAAGGCAACTTCTGTTCCATGGGTTGATTGTTCTCATCGTCAGGAAATTTCTCCTTATTTTCAGGCTGAATCCCTCCCTTTTTCAGTTTCCATCCATTATTCCTTCTCTGGCCTTTGGGTGCTTTGGAAAATAGCTTGACCCCCTCGTCTCTGTGGCAGCCCCTCAAATATTGGAACACTGCTATCATGTGTCCCTTGGTCCTTCTCTTCACTAAACTAGCCAAATCTAAAAGTCATAGAGAACTTGATTATCATATGGCTTTTCAGAAGTTATCTTGGACATCTGATTCAGCCATCTGGATCAACTCACCTTGGTCTTCTAGCACCTTATTCCTATACAGGTTGTCCTCAAACTTACAACGGATTGTGCAGTGACTGTTCAAAGTTAAAATGGCACATGGGTCACGTCATCAAAATTCAGATACTTGGCAATTGATTCATATTTATGACGGTTGCAGTGTTCTGAGGTCACTTTTGCGACCTTCTGACAAGCAAAGTCAATGGGGAAGGCAGAGCCACATAACAGCCGTGTGAATAAAATAGAGTAGAGTAGAGTAGAGTAGAGTAGAGTAGAGTAGAGTAGAGTAGAATAGAATAGAATAGAATAGAATAGAATAGAATAGAATAGAATAGAATAGAATAGAATAGAATAGAATAGAATAGAATAACAGAGTTGGAAGGGACCTTGGAGATCTTCTAGTCCAACCCCCTGCTTAGGCAGGAAACCCTATACCTATACTAACTTAACAACTGCAGTGATTCACTTAACAACTGTACCAAGGAAGGTCATAAAATGAGGCAAAAATTTCACTCAACAAATGTCTCTCTTAGCAACATAAATTTTGGGCTCAGTTGAGGTCGTAAATTGAGGACTGCCTGTATGCTCACTTTTTATGGTGGCCTCCAAAATTGATCTGGCCATCTGGTTCAGTCAAGGGGAAAGATCCCCTAGCAAGCTTTAACTGTTTATTTTAATCAAACGTATCCAGTCTAAATATATATTTAGTTAAACAATTGGTTGTTAGAAAAATGCTTGAAGTATCAATGACTACAGTGGCAGTGGGTGCATCGTTAAAAATGTGTGAAGGACCAGGTTGGGGATATATTATCATGGAGAAAATATATCTATGTGGTTGCTAAAAGTTGATGCCAAAATGATGGCACATAATTAAAGTATCAGTGATAAAGTTATAATGAGCTCATCACCTCATGTTTCATTCCAAGATTATCTTAACTACCTTATCTGCAGCCAACACTTTGATCTATCAAATGCAATCCCATTGGTACTATCCAAGGGTTCTGGGAGGAATAGCAATAGCACTTAGACTTATATACTGCTTCACAATGCTTTACATTCCCCTTTAAGCCGTTTACAGAGTCAGCCTATTGCCCCCAACAATCTGGGTCCTCATTTTACCAACCTTGGAAGGATGGAAGGCTGAGTCAACGTTGAGCCCGTTGGAATCGAACTGCCAAACTGCAGAAGTCAGCAGAAGTAGCCTGCAGTACTGTATTCCAACCACTGCGCCACCACGATTCTTTTTCCCCAACCTACCTAGAGAGATTCGGTCTTGAACCACGGACCTTCTGTATATAAACCAGATTACACACAGAAGTGTTTTGGTGCCATAATCCTTCATCAGTCCACCAACTCCTGAGATAACACAGTTCCCGGATGGATAGACTTCAGTATTTTTCTTTTTCTTTTTAAAGTAATTGAGACTCCAACAATAATTACACATCCGGGACTTAAAGCAAGTTTGGAATGGCTTTGCTGTAATAGTTAATTTTTAAATTCTCTGACATTTTGCATCGGTATGAAGTTCTGATTTGCGTTTCAGTTCAAGCATCTTAATTTGAGCAGGACCTTATTTCCCTGTTCAATATATATAAGTATATTTCTGTTTTGGGGAGACTTATGGCTAATGCTTATATTTCAACCAATGTGAGACTCATGTCCTAACCTTATTGTCATTTGCTTAGTTTGGGCTTAGACAGGGGTGGGGCTGCTGGGGGTTCACATTTGTTTGCTTTTAACACTGGTCAGCTGTAGGACGGCCTTTTGAAGCCCCACAGCAAGAGTTTAAACAGTTTTTTTCCCCTCTAGTCATCAGCTGGGACTCAGGAGGCAGCAATAGATTGGGGGTGGGACCAAATAAAAGGTAAGAATAACGTGGGGGGTGGGGGGGCGGAAGGACAGGGGGGAGAACCGGTTCGGTGACATCATATCGTCACCGCTACCGGCTCGGCCGAACCGGACCGAACCGGGAGGAACCCACCACTGGCATGGAGGCTTGGAGAGAGCGAAAAACGGGCCTACTGGAAGTTTGGGTCCTCTGGAGCCTGAGGAGGCTGTTTTTGCCCTCCCGGAGGCTCGAGGAAAGACTCCAGAGCCTGAGGAGGGCAAAAATCCCCCCCCCCCACCGTGGTGCAGGAGGCTGACTAGGCCATGCCCAACATGGCCATGCCCACCCAGCAACCGGGCAGAGACCCCCTTGCTAAAATTTTTGGAGCCCACCCCTGGGCTTAGAGCAGAGGTGCATAACTGCCATCAGTATAAGAGCTGCCAAAAAAGTCCATATGATGGGACAAGAACCAGTTCTGGAAGGTCATTAAAAATGGGTGACAGGAGACCTGTTTTGTTCCTCCTCCTCCTCAGTGGAATAAAGGGTTTTAGTCTATCCATTCAGGGATGGCTCTGGGGCCCCAAAAGAGATTCTAGGAGGTCAAATATGGCCAGACATTTTGCTCCCACAATTTATGTATGAATAATGTCAACCGTGGGATTATTGCTTTATTTTATGCATTATTTTATGCATTGTTTATTAGTCAGTAAGCCACAGTTAAGCAAATTATGGTTTGGTATGATGTGGTGAGGAGCAATGCCAAAAATAACATTGCTGCTGAATTAGGAATTCTTCAGCGTGATTCATGACACATGTTTGTTCCACACCCACCAATGCCATCAAATGATGCAGAGAGGATGGCCTAGAAGTGTACATCTTAATAATATCTTGTCACATACCTGAAAGGCAAAGATGTAAGGGCCTGTTGCTTAGGTGAGGGTAATACTTTTCTCTTTTCCCAGAACACAGGATTAAGTTTTACAAGCATTGAAGGATCTGCTTGAACTTGAGAAGGAACCTCTTGATGGATCCAATCACCGCAATTCTTTCAAATAAACTGGACAATCATTTATCAGGAATGTTGCGGCTTTGCAATTTTTATATATCCACCTGGAGGGCTGAATGAAACAGGACTGGCCTAAGAAATATGGGAAAGGCAAAATCGCTTATTCAAATTCTATATAAGAAAAAAAAAATTGGATGTTTGTTGAATTCAAGACCATCAATAGAATGGGCTGGATGCACAATTGTCAATTGGGGTTCCAATCCATTTAAAGAGTACTGTAGGAGAAAAGCAGGCAGAGCTGGGGGAGGTGGAGTCAAATGTGTCATCAGCTTGGAGTTATTGTGTTCCCACAAGCAATCCCAGTCCAACTCCTCCTGAATTCCGTTGACTCTTACCTGGCGCCAATTTAGAGTTGAACTTTAGTTGGCCAGATTCTTCTGTACAGGCTGGAATAAATCTTCTATCTTCTTCTTCTTGTTGTGTCATATCCATAATCGAATATTGGCCATCATATTGGCTTCTTCCATGCTGCAACCTAACCAGGAGACCTCATTCTTTGCACCTGATAAATAGTTGGTTAAGGAAAGCTGCTATTGGTAAGGTTGATGTCCACTGGGACTGACCAGCTGATGAAGCAGAGGCCACCTAGGTTACTGAAGATGGAGCTTTTTCAAATTTAAAAGGAGTCTCTTATGTACCACCTCTGGTTCCATAAGTAAAGATAGCTTGGAGTTAAGTTCAGGTCCCAGCGATGCCATACAGTTTTCTTGGCAACAAAATGAAATTGGTTTACGTTTACCATAACCTTTGGGGGGATGTTTTTCAGTTTCTTAGCTTAGCCCACAGCCCATGTGTATCCATTGATTTCCCATCCTAAGCCTTAACCAGTCCTAAGGTTTACCTATACTTAGTTTCTGAATTCAGACATAGTTAGCAACATGCCTGTTTAGATGTTAGTTGCTACTGCAGAATACCCACAAAATGAGACATGCATAATTGTATTTGTAAAGATGAGAGTATAGGGACACGCTGGCTCAGTAGCTAAGACGCTGAGCTTGTCAATCGAAAGGTCGGCAGTTCAGCGGTTCGAATCCCTAGTGCCGCGTAACAAGGTGAACTCCCGTGACTTGTCTCAGCTTCTGCCAACCTAGCAGTTCGAAAGCACGTAAAAAATGCAAGTAGAAAAATAGGGACCACCTTTGGTGGGAAGGCAACAGCGTTCTGTGCGCCTTTGGCGTTGAGTCATGCCGGACACATGACCACGGAGACATCTTCGGACAGCGCTGGCTCTTTGGCTTTGAAACGGAGATGAGCACCACCCCCTAGAGTCAGGAACGACTAGCACGTATGTGCGAGGGGAATTTTTACTTTTACCTTAAAGATGAGAGCATATATCAGTCCAGTATCTGGGGGGGGGGGGTGTTTCCCCACATAAATGATGATGCGTTTCAATGGTTAGATGACTTAGACATTGGTATCTGAATACAGATCTTCTTAACATTCACATTTTATGAGGTGGGGGGTAGGGATAGAAGGAGAGAAACAAAACTGAGAACACGGTGTGTAAAATTCTGCAGCCAAAAGCCCCAGTTCTGCAAGGGGTGAGTTGGTTTTTGTAACTTATTAGCTAGTTATGCAGACAACTGGATAATTATTATTATTTTCACAATTTTTCTATTGTGAATTTTTTATTAATTATAGCAGTTTCGGTCCATACACTTTTTTTTTTCTTTCAAAAATGAATTCTGCTATTTTCAGCATGCTGCCTTTTGCTCCTGTGTTCCTGTTTTGGGTGTGGAATTGAGTTGGGCACACAATTTGTCCAGGGCTACTATTTCCATGCCTTTGCCTCTCAAATCAGTACAAAAAGCATATGCTATCTACGGAGGGGAGTCAAGTGGCGATGAGAAACATCTGAAAACATCTCAACCCCTAAATCCCCAAGTTTCTTGTGCTGTTATCCTCTGGGTCATTTTTGCTCATGGCTATTATCTTGGTTTGACTAGTGGTAACCTTCAGGGGTACAAAGCTGTTATTAACACATTGTCCATCATTAAATGTTTACTCCCCAAGTGACAGCTTGCACATCTGGACATTATGCAGTGTTTGATCTGAGATGCCAGATGCAGCCCTCTGGGAACAGTGGCAACACCAGACTCTGGCTGAACAGTTCAAAGGATGGATTTTTAAAGGCTCTTCTGATATCTTAATTAAAGATCTTTCTTTCTTTCTTTCTTTCTTTCTTTCTTTCTTTCTTTCTTTCTTTCTTTCTTTCTTTCTCTTTCTTTCTTCCTTCCTTTGTTTCCTCTCTCTCTTTCCTTCCCTTCCCTTCCCTTCCCCTCCCCTGCCTTCTCCTCTCCTCTCCTGTCTTGTCTCTTCCTTTCTCTCTTTCTTGCCTCTGTGCTTTCCCTTCCCTTCCCTTCCCTTCCCTTCCCTTCCCTTCCCTTCCCTTTCCTTTCCTTTTGAAAAAAGAAATGCCTGAGCAAAATCTCCCTCTGGTCACTGTCACAGTTATTCATATAAAAAAGTCGGCATGACAGTATGTACTTTGATCTGGGTAATGAGAGATTTTGTTGATTTCAGTTCAGTTCACTCCCCTTTTCTCTAACATTTATATCCTCATGTACATTTGGAGGCAGGTGGTCCCTCAATCAAGAATAACAACCAACTCATACAACAAGGGCAACAGCCAGGATAACATTTGGATAAGTAGCAACTGAGACTGGGGAAGGAATATAGGTGTGGCAAACATTTCAGAAGGGACCCTCCCTAGTTTCTTAGGCTGTAAAGCGGGGGGGGGGGGGGTACTTTCAGACTTGCAAGATTCTGTTAATGTACCCTTACAATAAGGTAGAATCATGTCAGTAGGGGTGACAGCATTCTACTTTATTGCAAGGTTACATTAACAGAACGTGATTTGTGACATGGGGTGACATGACAGCAGTGTTCCAATATTTGAGGGGCTGCCACAAAGAAGAGAGGGTTAACCTATTTTCCAAAGCACCGGAAGGCAAGACAAGAAACAATGGATGGTAACTAACTAACCAAGAAGAGAAGAAACCTAGAACTAAGGAGAAACTTCCTAACACTGAGAACAATTAACTCATGGAACGGTTTACCTTCAAAAGTTGTGGATGATGCAACATTGGAGGTTTTTAAGAGACTGGACAGCCACTTGTCTGGAATGATACAGGAGGGTTGGACTAGAAGACCTCCAAGGTCCCTTCCATCTCTGTTATTCTGTTAGAATTAGTTCATCTGGGCATGCTTCCTGAACTGGCCTACTTTGCAAAGCTGACAAAGCTGCATCATCAATCCATTGCTGAATATTTTTTTTCATCCCTTTTCTCCTTTTACGGTCAAAGCTGGTTTACTTGGTGAGGTTTAAATATTGTGCCATTTGATTTAAAGAGAGAGGACAGGGAGTCCCTCTTGGCTGCAAAAAAAATGCCTCCAACCATCCAATCCCCTAATTACGACAAGGGCGAAGGACTTCGGATGATAAACGTGAAGGAAAATAAACCTGTTTTTTCTCGCTCTCCAAGCCTAAATAGAAGAAATGATGCATTTGCTAAAGGCCAGAGCTGCAAAGGTGCATAAGAGATATTCTTCGCTGCCATCAATATTCTTTCCGAGACCTGGGTGCTTTTAACAGATGAGGACTCTTAAAACAACAGTAGACTTGCCCTGAATGGATTTCAGATTTTATGGAGAGGAGGGGGTGGGGGTTTCCTTTTATAGTGATGCATTTGCCCCAGGAATGCTTCTTGTTACAGGTGTGTGGGGTTGAGGGCGTGCACTGCATCCTTCCATCCCTCCATCCATCTCTAGTTTGGACAACACATTATCAATTGAATGATAAATGGAAATCTAAATGAGAACTCCCAGAGAAACTATTAATTGGCTCATATTTTCCACCTGACGACTCCCACAAGGGAGTAATACCAAGCACCTGATGGTACCGTGCTCATAAAGATTCGGCGCAGGTATTTTTGGGGGAAAGTTACTCTCCGCTTCCAAAATCAAGTGGATAAAACACACCCACGCAGTGGAGACTCTGAAATGATAAACAATCCTTCTACATTTTGCATGTTAAGCACCAAAGCTGTGCAAAACTTCAGGGATTTGATCATTCAAAGGCAATTCCGCCAAAACCGCCATACTTGGATGTCCCTTTCTGCACAGAATGAGTTCATAGAACCTAGAATGACAGAGTTGGAAGGAACTTTGGAGATCTTCTAGTCCAACCTTCTGCTCGAGCAGGAGACACCTATACCATCTCAGAAAAGTGTCTCTTCTTTAAAAAAAAAAAAAAAACTCCAGTGATGAAGCACCCACAACAAGGGTAAGGCAAGCTATTCCATCGATTAATTGTTTCCTAATTACTTAGGAAATTTCTGCTTAGTTCTAGGTTGCTTCTCTCCTGAATTAGTTTCCATCCATGAGTTCTAGTTGCACCTTAGCCATGAAAGCCAGCTGTGTGACTTTGGACCATTCACCGGGAGACAGTGAGTTCCAGTTGTCATCTTAGTCATGAAAGCCAGCTGAGTGACTTTGGGCCAATCACTGGGCGACAGTGAGTTCTAGTCCTGCCTTAAGAATGAAAGCCAGCTGGGCAATCTACGGCCAGTCCCTCCCTCTCAGCCCAACTCATCTCACTTATTGTCTTGTTGTGGGGGCACAATCAGAGGACGAAGGTGTTTGCCACCTTGAATTACTTGTAAAAAATAAAATAAATAAAATAAATAAAATAAAACAAATAAAATAAAATAAATATGCGATGGAAGACCTTTCCTTCTACCCCCTCCACAATAAACCTCTCTCCCAGCATTGGAACTGCGTCATCCCCAAAACATCGTTCTTTTTTTTTTTAAATAAATTTTATTTTTATTGCATTTTTACAATTAAAGAAATCTTACTTGCATCTTATGCATAACTGCGACCATTTACATACCATAACATTCCAATTCCAATACACTCTGTACATTTTTACTATACATTTTAATTCTACCTCTACTTTGGCCTATTTCTTTTCCCTTTTTCCGTTCTCAATCCGGTCGTACCACTTCTCCCGTATTGCGTAGTTTTCCGAATCTATTTGTCCTTTCGGTTCAATTTATTTATTTATTTTATTTTTCATATTTGTATACCGCCCTACTCCCAAAGGACTCAGGGCGGTGAACAGCCATAATAAATACAAATACATATAGAAGTTAAAAACTATTAAGAAACAGATTAAGTAATTTAGGCTCAAAGATTAAGAACATCCAAATTTATCTAAAGAGGTTTAAAACCCAATTTAAAAGCCAGTTTAAAAGCCAAATTAAAAAGGGAGAGTTAGGCCAGACCAGCTTAATTAACCTCTCCCAGCATTGGAACTGCTGCCCCATCCCCAAAACATCTGATTCCGTTCTTGCCGTGTCTGCTTGAGGTCACTGGAGTTTTCTCCCTCATTCCACTTCTAAATGGTTTTCCAACCAGCCCTGACTTGTGTAGCGGTGACACACACATCTGCCGACTGGATGGATCGACGACGCATTAAGCTCCGGGCAGACTGGTGGTCTATGGCGGAAAGCTTTCTGGCATCTGCCAGTGCCTGCATTTTTCACCCGTGACTGAAAGCAGATGCTGGAGGTACAATTGAGACTCTGTGAGCCTGTGTGGGTCCCAGGCAACTTGGTGGAACATCTGGCATGGGCTGGGTCCCCCTCCTCTCCCACCCCCCTACCCTTCCAGGTGACTCATCTCTCCCCTAGGAGGGTGGCTCGAGCCCTTTGGCATCTGCAAAGGGGCAGGAAGTGTCTGCCTTCATTCGGAGACCGATCTTTATCGCTGCGTGCTTTTCCAATTTCATCACGGCCCTCCATGCAATGTTTGAGCCCGGGTGACAGGATAAAACCTGTCAAAGGAGAAAAAAAAAAACAGAGGGACGGGTATATCCAAGTCACTCTCCTGTTCCTCTTTTGACGATTTAGAAGACAACACAAATGACTCCAACTCCTTCCTTAGGAGAGCAAAACTGAGAGAGCAGACTCGATTTGGGGGTGGGGTGAGGAGGGGCAAGCAACAGATCGGACACAATCATGAGCTGCCACAAAGAAGAAGGGGTTCAACCTCTTCTCCAAAGCACCTGAAGCAGTGGTGGGTTTCAAATTATTTTACTACCGGTTCTGTGGGTGTAGCTTGGTGGGTGTGGCGTGGCTTGGTGGGTGTGGCAGGGGTAGGATACTGTAAAATCTCCATTCCCTCCCCAATCCAGGGGAAGGATACTGTAAAATCTCCATTCCCACCCCACTCCAGAGGAAGGTTACTGCAAAATCCCAATTTCCTCCCGGGGACTTGGGAGGCAGAGAATAGATGGGGGCGGGGCCAGTCAGAATTTTTTTCTACTGGTTCTCCGAACTACTCAAATTTTCCGCTACAGGTTCTCCAGAACTGGTCAGAACCTGCTGAAACCCACCTCTGGGGTCAACCTATTCTCCAAAGCACCTGAAGGCAAAACAAAGAAGCAATGGATGGAAACTAATCAAGGAGAGGAGCAACCTAGAAAATAAGGATACATTTCATCGGACTCTTCATCGGTAGACCATCTTCCCTTCGTGGGTGCTCCACCTCTGGAGGGTTTTTAAGAAAGGATTGGACAACTGTTTGACTGAAATGCTTTAGGGCAGTGTTTCTCAACCTTGGTAGCTTGAAGATGGGTGGACTTCAACTCCCAGAATCCCCCAGCCAGCAGCGCTGGCTGGGGGATCCTGGGAGTTGAAGTCCACCCATCTTCAAGCTACCAAGGTTGAGAAACACCGCTTTAGGGTTTTCTGCTTGAGCAGAGAGTTGGACCAGAAGGCCTCCAAGGTCCCTCCCACCTCTATTTTTCTGTTATGATTGAAAACCACGCATGGCACGGTGAAAGTGGATCAAAAACACAAGGATGTCTACAGTGATCCGCTGCAAGGAGGTTTAGGGCAGATAAAAGAATATACCTCTGTTTACACAGCACTTAATTTTAACCTGTGGAATGTACTATTGTACTGTTTTGCTGTGATGCAGGTGGCTTTAAAAAAGCACTGGGTGGGTAAATTCATGATTGGGCAAAAGCTGCCCTATAGTGTTACACTGAATTGCCCATAGTATCTAATCAGAATCATTCCACATAAAAACGTGACTTTTTGTTGTATAGAAATGTACATCTAAAGTATAAGACGTTAAGTTAAAGAAAGTTATGCCTGACCCATGCAGATTCTATTATCAGGGTTCCAAGTAAGACACACCCATGGCGAACAAAAGTCCGAGGGGTTTTTATTTTTTATTTTATTTTATTATTTATTCAGCCTTCCATCCTTCTGAGGTGGGTAAAATGAGGACCCAGATTGTTGGGGGCAAGAGGCTGATTCTGTAAACCGCTTAGAGAGGGCTGTAGAGCACGGTGAAGCGGTATATAAGTCTAGGTGCTATTGTTATATCTATCTATCTATCTATCTATCTATCTATCTATCTATCTATCTTCCTTCCTTCCTTCCTTCCTTCCTTCCTTCCTTCCTTCCTACCTACCTACCTACCTACCTACCTACCTACCTATCTCTACCATGTAAAATGAGGACCCAAACTGTTGGAGGCAATACACTGACTCTGTAAACCACTTAGAGGGCTGTGAAGCGGTATATAAGTCTAAGTGCTATTGTTATATCTATCTATCTATCTATCTTCCTTCCTTCCTTCCTTCCTTCCTTCCTTCCTTCCTTCCTATCTATCTACCTACCTACCTACCTACCTACCTACCTATCTCTACCATGTAAAATGAGGACCCAGATTGTTGGAGGCAATACACTGACTCTGTAAACCACTTAGAGAGGGCTGGAAAGCACTGTGAAGCGGTATATAAGTCTAAGTGCTATTGTTATATCTATCTATCTATCTATCTATCTATCTATCTTCCTTCCTTCCTTCCTTCCTTCCTTCCTTCCTTCCTTTCTACCTACCTACCTACCTACCTACCTACCTCTACCATATAAAATGAGGACCCAGATTGTTGGAGGCAATGCACTGACTCTGTAAACTGCTTAGAGAGGGCTGGAAAGCACTGTGAAGCGGTATATAAGTCTATATGCTATTGCTGTTGTCTGGGGGTTTTCAATTTAATTAGTGGGGAAAAAAAAGGAGACCAAGGGGACTACTGTAATATTTGAATGCCATGTTGACACAGATGTCATTTTAGATCAATCTGGGCATTTCTTGTGAAGGACTGTATAACATCTGGCTGGCCACTCTTGGAGGCAGAATCCTCGGTTAGATAAATTTCAGTGAAAGGGAATCCTTGTTTCTGGTTCTGCTGACAACATGCAAAAACCTTTGCTAGAGATTTTGAAATAGCAGCTACTGTGTGTTGGGGGTGTGATGAGGGAAACATGTTTCGTAGCCCGTTTGTTCACGAGTTGCTGATAGGAGTTGTCATTTCAACAGCTGTGAAGCCGCCCCCCCCCCCAGCTTGGAGGCCCCACCACCTGGGAAGACCTGGGTTCAAGGACTTAGAGGAAGAGTTGAGAGGGAGGGAAATCAAGAGGAGACAACAAGACAAAGTCATAGCAGCTAACCTGGACAACTGTTTGCATTTTGTCAAGATGCAACGGCATGGTTGGGCAGGCTAATTATACAGTGTGATGAGCTGGAAGAGAAGATGGTGTGACATGTTCTCTTTGCCCAAACGTGCCCCATCCCCACCCAGATTAATACGTGTGTGTATATATGTGTGTGTTTAAATAACTCTAAACTGCATTCCTGGGCAACATGTACAAGTGGCCTTAAGCACATGCAGTGATTGTCAACACTGGCTCTCTTTCATTAGCCTGACTCACAAAGTCAGCCCGATCACTTGATTGTGCTTTCCCCAGATTTTATCATGTCGCACTGCGGTGGAACAGCAGAGATTAGTCAGATTCCCACCAAACGGAGCGTTCGGGAACTTCCAAAAGTTCCTACAGGACAGAGGTGCCCAATCTGAAGTCCCACAACTAAATGAAGCCTTTAGTAACTGGAGAATAGATGTAGGAGATGACCAAGCTGAGCCTGAGGGTGGGGTCAAACATGTCATTAGTTTGGAGTTGCTATTCTCCCATGAGAGTCCTCAGTCCCATCTAGCCTGTGAATTCCAGAGCAAAGATTCCCAACCTTGGTGACTTTTAAAGACGTGTGGACTTTTTTTTTTTTTTAATTTGATTTATATGCCGCCCTTCTCCGTAGACTCAGGGCGGCTTACAATGCATTAAGCAATAGCCTTCATCCTTTTGTATATTTATACAAAGGCAGCTTATTGCCCCCACAAACTGGGTCCTCATTTAACCTACTTTAGAAAGGATGGAAGGCTGAGTCAACCTTGAGCCTGGCGGGATTCGATCTTACAGTAATTGCAGGCAGCTGATGTTAATAACAGGGTGCTTAGACCACTGTACTATCAAGGCTCTTTAAGGCTCTTTAGGTTTGCCATCATGGTACTAAGGGCAGGACAGAATATCTTGCCCCTGACACTTGAGTAGGATCTCTATCTTGGATTGTCTCCACCTTATCTACCAGCCTACCATATTCAACCGTTCAAATAGATTACTCATTAAAAGGGCTCAGCTGGGAGACGGTGCGATCTGGTCGGAACACTTAGATGGAGAAAAAGGATCAATTTTCTGAATTGTTTCAGATGTCCATATGAGCTTTAGACACGTCTTTGAATTGGACCTGATTCAGTCAGGCTGTTGTGACCTAGGCCCAAGTAGTTATTACCAGACACAGACAGTCCTAAACAAACATATTTTATTTAGAACAGCTGAGAATTACTTCATTCTCAGCTTAGTCCAAATTGATTCTGAAACCGATTCTTCATAAACAATCCTTCGGCCTTATCACCAACCTTTGTCTTCTTTCGCACCCTGTCAAAGGCTTTTCTTGGCAAAACCCCATGAAGTTCAGAAGCAAGAGATGCCGACAAGAAACAAATGTAGCAACGTTGCTTTCCTACAAAGATCCCAAGAGCCCTTTTAAGCCTTCTGGGAGAGGCCAATCATCTCCTGGCCTTACTCCTGAGTTGTCCTTTTTGCTTTAGCTGCTCTTGCCTTCTGGCAGCTCTTCGCATGTGTGCACTAGGAACAGGCTTCTCCTGTTCCTCTGCCTCTCTGCTATCCGCCTCTGGAGGCTCCGGAGTCCACGCATCGTTCCCAGATGGCCCTGGCCCCATCTCTGCCTTCGACGCAGAGCCATCGTCCGGGCCTTCCTCTGACTCCAGGACTGGCCTATTGTCCTCCCCAGCCTCCTTACTGTCCGATTCCACTGCCAGCTCGGCAGGCTGCTGGCGGACCACAACACAGGCACAGAAAATGTCCAGGTTGACCTTCATCAGTTTGGAGGGCTGAACATTGGGAGTAAGGCATCACACCGCCACAATGCCAAAGAGATTGTGAGAAACAGCATTCCATCACTGATAAGCATCCAACCTTTTCTTTCTCGTTTGATGGCAAGGCTGGCTGGTTGGCATGTCTCTGTGCTCCTCCAAGCCTCCCTAGCTTGCTCGACTGCCAAGGAAGAGGCTTCCTTGCAGCTGACATAATTTAGAGTGGAACAGACTGAGTTGGGACATGTTAAAGACTGTTGGCATTTTATTTTATTTTTTTGCCTGGCTCTGAACAGCCGTTGCTGTGAAATGGAGGGAAGGCAACCCAAGAGAGAGCAGAGCTCTGGGCCCAAGAGGGCCCAAGAGGCAGCCTGAGCAGTGAAACAGGGATGGGGCTCCAAAGCTGCTTTTCTGAACAAAGTAAGGAGAATATCAGAGTTGGAAGGGACTTTGGAGCAGAGGTGGGTTTCAGCAGGTTCTGACCAGTTCTGGAGAACCGGTAGCAGAAATTTTGAGTAGTTCGGAGAACCAGTAGTAAAAATTCTGACTGGGCCCGCCCCCATCTAGTCTCTGCCTCCCCAGTCCCAGCTGATCGGGAAGAAATGGGGATTTTGCAGTAACCTTCCCCTGGATTGGGGTGGGAATGGAGATTTTACAGTATCTTTCCCCTGCCACGCCCACCAAGCCACACCACGCCCACCAACCGATAGTAAAAATTTTTGAAACCCACCACTGCCTTGGAGGTCCTCTAGTTCAACCCCCTGCTTAGGCAGGAAACCCTACACCAGTTATGGCTAACCTTTTTGCCATCGCGTGCCAGGAGTGGGGAGGGGGGTTGCACGCGTGCCCGCACCCATAATTCTATGCGCCCTGCCGTCACACATGCACGTGCGACCCCCCCCTCTGCTCACCCCACTCCTGGCACGCGATGGCCCGATAGGCCTGTTTTTCTATCTTACCTAGCTCCAGAGCCTTTCTAGCAGTCTGGGGAGGGCAAAAAGAGCCGTTTACACCCTCCCCAGACTCCTAGAGAGGCTCTGGAGGTTGGGGACAGCAAAAAACGGGCCTTCAAGTCCCACCGGAAGTTGGCAAACTAGACTTCTGGTGGGCCCAGAAAGCCCAAAAATCAGCTGGCCAGCGTACGCATGCGTGCTGGAGCTGAGCTCGCGTGCCCACTGATATGGCTACGCGTGCCATAGGTTCGCCATCACGGCCCTACACCACTTCAGACAAATGGTTATCCAACATCATCTTAAAAACTTCCAGTGTTGGAGCATTCACAACTTCTGGGGGGCAACTGGTTCATTGTTCTCACCATCAGGAAATTTTTCCTTAGATCTAGGTTGCTTCTCTCCTTGATGAGTTTCCACCCATTGCTTCTTGTCCTGTAAATCTCTAGCAAAACAACAGTACAGATGATTGGTCACTTGCAATCTAAATTCTTGTATGGACGTGCCCTTTTTTTCCCCCCCATCATGGCCAACAAATTAGCATGGGATTACTGTAGTTACTGAAAGGAAGGCTAAAGGTTGTTTCCCTGACTTGCTTATTTTGAAAAATAGGTGAATCATGGTAGATTAGCCCAAAAATGGCACTGGAGACTGCTGAGTTTTCTTTTTTTTATGGGAAAGGTGTGGTGAGGAGAGTGTTGTCTTCAATTAAGAGTCATCTTCCTCTTGGGTAAATTGGTAGCCATCTAACCGTGATTTTATACTAGGAGTTGAGGTTAGAATGATGACTTGCCATGTTAGGCTGACTTTGAATAGAAAGAGTAATTGTGTTGTCTCCGTTGATGGGCCTGCGTAATTCCAGTCATGTTTGGCAACGACTTTAAGAGCGAAGACAGGAGATCGCTTTGCTTGCTATAATCCACTTCTGGGTCGAGTCAAAATTTGGTGGCAGGAACAAGGAGTGGAGATGGGGAAGGATCAAAAATGCCAAGATTCTGTTGTGACCTAAGCTCACTTAGTCATTACAGGACACAATTAGTCTCAAACAAAACTATTTTATTATAACAGCTGAGAATTATGTTCATTCCCAGCTTAGTCCAAATTAATTCCAAAACGAGTCCATCAGAAAAAGTCCTTTGGGCTTATCACAAACCTTTCTCTTCTTTGGCACCCTGCCAAAGGCCTTTCTTGGCAAAGCCCTACGAAATTCAGAAACAAGAGGCGCCCGACTGGAAAACAGATTTAGCAACGTTGCTTTCCTACAAAGAGCCAAAGAGCCTTTGCTTGTCTTTTAAGCCTCATGGGAGGGGCCAAGCATCTCCTGCCCTTCCTCCCGAGTCGTCCTTTTTGCTTTAGCTGCTCTTGCCTTCTGGCAGCTCTGCGGACTGAGGCATCTGAGACATCTGCGGACTGGACTGAGGCATCTTTGGTGCTCTCTGAGCTTGGTAGTTTTCTTGCAGACATTTCATTGCCCAACTAGCTAACATCATCAGTATTAGATGTTAACCTAATTTGGCAAGAAAACAACAGATTCAGAGAGCACCAAGCCCCCCCACTTCCCACATAATTGTACCCTATTGCTGTTGGGCTAAAATAGAAGCATACTTTCTGGTGAGAGTCAGTGGGTTAACCTACTTCAATGAAGTCCTTTCAGAGATGCCATGGACTCTTGTGAACTTCCAGATTACAAAATTTACTGCTCTTGCAGAGAAAGGCTATTAAATCAGCTCAGAGATTGCCTCATCCTCCATGCCCACGTGCAATGTCTTAGGCATGCCTTTACAGCATCATGCGCGATTAAACATGGGCCCTTGAAAGGAGAAGTGTTTTGAATAGTTGCTCTCAAGAATCCGGATCGAGCCAAAACGACTGAAGTCCGCAGTGCGATGGGCGTTATTTATCTATTATTGGTTTATTTATTTCTCAAAGCGATTCTGAGTGGGCATCCAGCGAACAAATAAAAAGCTGTCTCTCACACAGACACAGGCAAACATCCTTCTTATCAAAAGAGGGGGGGGAATCATCCTTCAGAAGAAAATACGATTAGAAAATGATCACTGATGACTTCCCTGTCGCGTTTATTTCATAGGGGCATTTTCTTTGAAGGATCACGTGTCCTTGATATTTCCATCGTTTTGCATGCCAGGGTAATGAGGCAAAAACCTACACTTGCGTTCTCCAACGCAGGCAGTCGCACCCTTCCTAGAAGAGTAAGCATTCTTGCTTTTAAAAACCCCTGCTTGTCTCTGCTCTGGGGTGACACATTCCAGAACCCATGTATTTCTAGAGGCAAACTGGGCTGTCGTTTTGGTTTGGGTGACCCTTCTTAACCTGTACCAGCCAGCAGGCTAGCACAATGTCAGCCTTGTTTACTTGGACAAGACTGATAGCATCCAGGTGGAATTTCCAGACTCTTCTTGGACTCTTCTTTCTTTCTTTTTTTTTTCCCCTTTCCTTTTCTCTATTAAGATGATAGGGGTTTTGCAAAGCCAGCACAAATCTTCGGCAGTAAAAAAGTCTATTGCTTTGAGCTTTGTCATCATTCCAGTTTCTGAAAGTTAATAAATGTCCCACACTGGATCAGACGCACACGATTGCTGCCACTACTACTATTACTACTACTATTACTACTACTACTACCACCACCTCCCTCTCCTCCTCCTCCTCCTCTCCTTCTCCTTCTCCTTCTTCCTCTTCTTCCTCCTCCTTCTTTTTCTTCTTTGTCTTCCTCCTCCCTCTCCTTTTCTCCTCCTCCTCTCCTCCTCCTTTTTCTTCTTTGTCCTCCCCCTTCATTTTTCTCCTTCCTCCTCCTCCCCCTCCTTTCTTCCTCCTCCTTCTCCTCTTCTTCCTCTTCCCCTTTTTCTCCTCCTCCTTTTTCTTCTTCTTCTCCACTCCTCCTTCTTCTCCTTCTCCTTCTCCTCCTCTTCCTCCTCTTTCTTCTTCTTCTCCTTCTCTTCCTCCTTTTTCTTCTTTGTCCTCCCCCTCCTTTTCTCTCCTTCCTCCTCCTCCCCCTCCTTTCCTCCTCCTCCTCTTCTTCTTCCTCTTGCTCTTCCTCTTTTTCTCCTCCTCCTCCTCCTTCCTCCCTCTCCACCACAAAAAGGCCACCATTTTGAAGGACCCCAAATCCAAATCAAACAAAAAAAAAATTAAAAAACTTGTTCACACCACTCTAAAATCAGCAGCCACGAAGGAATGTGTAAAGGGTTAAGGTGAAAACATATGTCCATTTTTATATACAAAGAGGAGATTCCTTTGAAAGTTTCCCTCACCATATCTAAAACTTTTCAAAAGTTGCTACCCAGCAACTTTATTCTATTCTATTCTGGCAAAAAGGGAGAAATGATAAAGATGCCTCAGGAATCATCCTGGTAAGGTAAAAGTAAAGATTTATTGCAGTTAAGCTAATGGAGTTCAAAGACAGATGGGAGAGGTCTAGATGATCTTACAGACCTTCCATACATGCTGTTAAGGTGGGTTTATTTGAAACGGGGCGGGTGGGGGGTTCATCTAAACTCCCTAATCTGTCCCCAATTCACTATTTCTGGTCCACTGCTTCCAAAGACAATCAAAATAGAGAGATAACATTTATTTTTGAAGATGTGATCTGGCAGCTCTCGTCTAACTTCATTCCTGACATTCCACAGCTTCGGCTTAAAGAGGATAGTTCTTTAAAAAAAAAAAAAAAAAAGGAGTATCAATGCCAGAGGCTCTTGCTGGATCAGTTTTGAAGAAACAAAGAAGACTGATGGCATCTCATGTATGATTTCTAGACCTGCATCCTGATAAAGGGACACCCGCCTGGCTCACATCTTCCTTTGCCATGCCAAGCCGGGCAGTTTGAACCTCACGTCTGCGGTGGGAGAGGAGAAAATCCTGGCTTCCATTGAAAACGTTAAGCCAGGTGTTTGCTTAAATTGTTCACAGAAGTTAACAGAATAACAGAATTGGAAAGGGATCTTGGAGGTCTTCTAATCCAATCAAGCAGGAGACCCTCTCATTTCAGACAAATGGCTGTCCAGTCTCTTCTCCAAACCCTCAACTTCTGGAGGCAAGCAGTTCCGCTGGTTAATTGTTCTCACATTGTTAGGAAATGTCTCCTTAGGTCTAGGTTGCTTCTCTCCTTGATTATCTTCCATCCATTGTATCTTGTCTTGCCTTCTGGTGCTTTGGAAAATAGGCTGACAACACACCCACCCCTTCTTTGTGGGAACCGCTATCATGTCACCCCTAGTCCTTCTTTTCATTAGACTAGACCAGGGGTCTGCAACCTTAAACACTCAAAGAGCCATTTGGACCCATTTCCCACTGAAAAGAAAACACCGGGAGCCACAAAACTCTTTCCGTGCTGACTATTTCTTGAGCGGCCACAAAACTAGCATATGTAGTTGAATTAAACGTTCTGTTTTATTCTGAAACTTTTCTTTTCTTGGATTTATCCATGGTTGGCCTATCGGGGGTTGAAAAGCTCAATAAATCGTGTGCTGGTGGGTGTTGCACATTGGCGGTCGTAGCACATATTTTGAGTGACAGGGAGCTGCAGTAGAGGGGTGAAAGAGCCACATGCAGCTCCAGAGCCACAGGTTGCTGACCCCCTGGACTAGACATATCACATCCCTGTTTTTGGTTATGTTTTAGCCTCTGGTCCCCTAATCATCTTTATTGCTCTTCTCTGCACTCTTTCTAGAGTCTCAACATTTTTTTTTTTTAATAATGTGGTGACCAAAATTATCTGGATGCAGTGTTGTAAATGTGATCTTACTAAGGCTTTAGAAAGCGGTACTAATACTTCACGTGAAGTTGATTCTTTCTATCCCTCTGTTCATGCAAGCTAGGGTTGCACTGGCTTCTGTACAAATAAAAATAGGAAAGGTATATACACCAGGGGTCTGCAACCTTAAATACTCAAAGAGCCATTTGGATCCATTTCCCACAGAAGAGAAAACACTGGGAGCCACAAAACCTGAGTGAGCGTGGCCAACTCGATGTCACTCACTTCCACCCGTCACATGACCCTCCAGCCAAACCTACCCAGCCGGTCATTAGGGCAGAGAACCAGTTGTTAAAAAAACACTGGGAACCACAAAATCCTTTTGACATCTCTCTCTCTCCCCTCCCGCCCTCTCCCTCTCTCCCTGTATCTCTCTATGTCTCTGCCCTGGCCGCTTCTCCCATCCCCTGCCGTCGCCCTTACCTTCTCAGGCCAGGTGAGGAGTGACTGGGAGGGGAGAGTGAGGGGCGGGGCCAGCCAGTGGTAGGATCACCTGACAGGGAGCCACAGCAGAGGGCCCAAAGAGCCGCATGCATCTCCGGAGCTGCAGGTTGCTGACCCCCTGGTATACACCATTGGGGATTCAAATTTGGCCAATATCCTTTTTGCAAACAGATTCCTTTTTAAAAAATTGTGCAGAGTATCTGTTTTTAAAGCAAGAAAGAGAAGGCGACTTTTGCAAACTCTTCACATGGACTTTATTACTGCTGGATGCTGCAGAGAAGGTGATGTTCGCACACAGGTGTGTGTGTTTGTGTGTTGAGAGAGAGACAGAGCTAAATAAGCAACTGCACAACCCCACGAGAGGAAAATGTTATTATTTAACACTGCTTTAATCTAATTAGCAAGTACCATACACAGAGGCTCTCTTTGCCGAGGAATAGGTAGGTAGTTTTTACGGTAGCAATTAAGGAATTACATCACGACTAGCCAGTCACAATTAGGAAAACAGGCACCGCCGACAGCAATTGCTAGATGACATCAGTAGCGAATCAGCAGAGTTAAAATTTGTGTTTATCGTGGAATTCTGCACCTCCCAAGTTATTAATGACTACACGCAGGACTCTCAAATTACATACGGCCTCTGTCTTGTGTGTTACAGGTTCAGAATGCTCAGATTAGGAACGGGCTCTAAAATGTGATGAGACAATAAAAAACAACAACAGCTCAGTTTTAGACATAGGAGAATAGCAGCTTTTCAAAAAAGCAAAAAAATAGCCCTTTCCTCTAACCCAGGGGTGTCATGGCGGCGTCATGTGATGTATTGGGACTTTTTTCCCCCTTTGCTAAACCAGGCATGGGCGTGGCCAGCGCAGGACGCATCTGGCCTACTGGCCGTGAGTTTGACAACACTGCTCTAAACCCCCCCCCCCCATTGGTTCTCCTTAAGTACAGCAGTAGTGGGTACCTCCCGGTTCGGCCCGGTTCGGCCGAGCCGAGAGCGGTGACAATATGACATCACCGAACCGGTTCTCTTTGTCCGGGAGCTGAGCCCCACCGCCTGCCCCCACGTTATTCCTACCTTTTATTTCTTCTTTTTTAGCCCAGCTGACAGGTGCGGCAGAGTGGATTGCCACACCTCAGCTGGGCAGATTCCTAACACGCTTGCGTGGAGCAATTGGGGGCGAAGCGCGTGCATGAAGAGAACCGGTAGTAAAGCCGGTTAGAACCCATCACTGAAGTACAGTAATGTAAAGTGACCATCTGTAGTGGCAGAAGGTTGAACATTTCAATAAAGGGGAATATTTGTAGCTCAGGGTTGAAATGAGGGGTCTTTGGTGCTCTGAGCTTGGTTGCTGACCTGCAGACGTTTCATTACCCAACTAGGCAACATTATCATTGCTGAGCGTATGGAGGCTCTTTTGCTGATTGTTCGCTCTGTGTGTTGTGGCCCGCCAGTGGCCTGTGCAGCTAGTAGCTGATTCCAACAGCGAGGAGGCTGGTGTGGTGATGCGCCAGCAGCCTGTGCAGCTGGCACCCGAGTCAGACAATGAGGAGGCTGGAGAAGATGTGGTGCCAGAGGCGGAGATTCAGCCAGGTCCTTCAGAACCTCCAGAAGCTCCCATAAGTGAAGAGGAAGAAGAGGAGGAGCCTCTTCTTGATGCATGGGTGTGCAGAGCTGCCAAAAGGCAGGAATGGCTCCTCAGGAGGAGGTCTCCTCGAGAGTAAGGCTTGAGGCTAATTGACCACTCCCCTAGCCTATTTAAGGAATGACGATGACTGAGGCAATTTGCAGAAAACAACTTCGTTCATATTCCTTCACGTATTGACTCCAGCAACGTCTGATCGGCTCTTGCTTCTCTCTTGTCATTTTTCCTGCAAATTGCTTCTGGGCATTCTGCCAACCATAGTAAGCTTAAGGTTATCTGAAGGACTGTGCCTCAGAATTGAGTTATTATTCTTGGAACTCGTCAGCTGTTAATGAAGTTAAATTAACAGCCTTTGTTCAGAAAAGACTGTACTTGTGTTCCAACAACTACTAAGAAAGCTCATTAGTAGTCCTTAATTAGTAAACTAAGGTTTGTACGGACTTTGTGTGTGCTGCGTTCTTTGGGGTCCGTAGCTGGGGCAGAACACTGTGACATCACAGAAGTTTAACCAATCACTTGCCAGAACATTTATTTCCCCTTGTTACCAGCATTGCAAAATCTGGGATCCCTTGGTGCCCTAAGAATGTAAACTCAAAAGTTCATTGGGAGAAGGTTTTGAGGCTGGAAGGATTCGGAGAGATCATTTTTCAAAACAACATTTTAAAAAAAGTGGACATTTTAATAACACAAGGGATTGACTCGAAAGGTTGGGCGAGAGAGACAACAGAGACACAGAGAGAAAGGCTGTTCCAGGCACCGAGAATGTCAGTTCTTGGGAGTACAAAGGCCAGGAATGGGAGTGAACATCAGGATAAAACTTAATCTTCAGGCAGCTTTCCAATCCAGTCCTTGAGAAAGACATTATTCTGAATGACATTCATCTGCATGAAAAACACACGCACAGCTGGCTGGTCAGCCTGTAGCAAAAGAGAGTTACCGGCAGGAAAGTGGGGAAGGGATGGCCTGCCCAGAGTAGAGGAGGAACATCTGTGCTCATACCTGGCTTCCTTGCATTTTAGTTCGAAGAAGACCTCAAGCTACAGGTAGCCCTTGTGTCAGGGTCCCAAGTAACACCCCCAATGAAAGTTTCCCCCCTCCCAGTTTCCCACAGTAGGAAATGTGGCAGGCCTGAAGACCCAATGCAAAAGATGGCTTCCAGGCCTGACAGCAAGCATGGCAGTTATTAAGAGAGTTGGGTTCAATTTTACAACCTTTTTTGTTTTTTGGCCTGCTTGTTTTTTTTGGTCTGGTTGTTTGGCCTGGCTTGCAGTGGTTAAGCCAGGGGTCAGCAACCTGCAGCTCTGGAGCCGCATGTGGCTCTTTCACCCCTCTGCTGCGGCTCCCTGTCACTCAAAATATGCGTCACAACCACCAATGTGCGACACCTGCCGGCACACAATTTATTGAGCTTTTCAACCCCCGGTAGGCCAACCATGGATAAATCCAAGAAAAGAAAAGTTTCAGAAGAAAACAGAATGCTTAATTTCAACTACATATGCTAGTTTTGTGGCCGCTCAGGAAATTGTCAGCATCGAAAGGGTTTTGTGGCTCCCGGTGTTTTCTTTTCTGTGGGAAACTCGTCCAAATGGCTCTTTGAGAGTTTATGGTTGCTAACCCCTGTGATAGGGGAATAAAGTGCATTATAACTTTAATTCAACTACATATGCTAGTTTTGTGTCCGCTTAAGAAATCGTCAAGCATGGGAAGGGTTTTGTGCAGGGGTGAAATTCAAAATTTTTCCCTACAGGTTCTGTGGGTGTGGCTTGGTGTGTGTGGCAGCGGAAGGATATTGCAAAATCTCCATTCCCTCACCACTCCAGGGGGAAGGATATTGTAAAATCTCCATTCCCTCACCACTCCAGGGAGAAGGATATTGTAAAATCTCCATTCCCACCCCACTCTGGGACCAGCCAGAGGTGGTATTTGCCGGTTCTCCGAACTACTCAAAATTTCCACTACCGGTTCTCCAGAACCTGTCAGAACCTGCTGAACCCCACTTCTCTTTTGAGGGTGTAAATGAGTTACACTACAGCCTCTGGCACCGATCAGGGTCATGCCATTAGTTCAGGCAAAGCACCATAGTTGGCTTTTAATACATTTTTAAAAAAATAAATTGGAATAGCTACAGTCAGCAGTGGGTTTTACATTATGTTACTATGGGTTTGCCGCACGCTCGCTTCATCCATGCCCCCTCCCGATTCGCGCATGGGCCTGCCTTCCACACATGTGCCCTCAAAAACATGCCTAAATAGAACGGCATAGAGCCGGGACGAGTGGGCCTGCCCCCACCCACCCACGATTTCCATTACCGGTACAGGCGAACCGGTCCAAACCGGTTACAGTCGCCATTATAAGAAGGATGGGTCAGAAACTAAATTTGATCTATTTTTAATTTCAGTCCTTAAAAGTCCTTAAATCCTACACTCTCTGGTGAAACTAAGTACACTTAACATGCTTATATTCTAAACACTTCGTGGATTTGTGTTTCCCCTTTGGGTCAAATTTACAAATTATATAACTCGGTTTATCAGCATTCGTCTCAAATGAACTTGGATGTGTGTGTGGGGGGTGGGTGGTTTTGACACTGATACGCTTCCTTATTTATGGAACATGTATGCTATATTATTTGTTCTTCATCAATCCCAAAGCACTTTGAGCTGTGTTTACTTGTTCTTGACAAGACAGCGAACAGATAACTCTCCTGCTCCCCAAAAATACCTCTATGTAGGACATAACATCAGTATGTGCTAATGCTCCCCTGAGGCCTATGGAACAGATTTGCAGTATACCACACACAGATATGCCTCTCCCTGGAGAGTTAACTCCCCGTGCAAAATAGTCGTTCCAATATGTTAATGCATAAATAGATAAAATCGATTAGGTTAGATTGAGCTATGATAGAGTGCCAGTGGAAATTTCTGCGTACAGTTCAAGATGCCATGTCTCAAAAGGAAAAAAAAAAAAAACTTGAAAATTCAAGAAGATCTCAGAAACCAATAGCAATCTAATTCAACAAGGATGGTAAAATGTTTTTTTTAATCAATTTTTTTTATTTTAAAAACAAAAAACAAATTAAACATAAAAAACATCACCATTCCAAATAATTACAGACAGTTTATCGATCGGTTAACATCTTTTTGTACTCCTTCCTCCCTTCAAAATATCGCTATATGTATCCAGAAATTTATTTCCAATAAAAGATATTTCACTTAATTTATCTCAATGTCTGCTTATTTCATATTTATCTCCATATTTTATTGTCCATCCATTGGTAAAATAAATCCCATATCAAATAATATTGTTTGTCTTCCTGTTCTCTTATTTCAAATGTCAATTTACTCATTTCAGCACATTCCATCATTTTCTTGATAATTTCTTCATCAGTAAATATCTTTTCTCCTTTCCAGTTTTTGGCAAATACAGTTCTAGCTGCTGTTAAAAGGTTCACAATTAAATATTGTAATTCTTTATTATATTTCTCTGGTAATGATCCCTAATAAAAATATCTCTGGTTTAAAGTCAATGCGCCTCTTTATCATTTTTTCCAACCACGAGTGTATCTTAGTCCAATATTTCTTTGCATCTACGCATGTCCACCACATATGGTAATAAGATCCTGGAGTCTGATGACACTTCCAACACTTCTCCAATTTATTCTGGAACATTCTGGCTATCCTCATCGGGGGTAAATGCCACCTGTAAAACATATAAATTCTCTTTATATGCTGTAGACATTGTCATTTTATAATTATGTGAAGGGTGGTAAAATGTTTTTGTGGTAGCACTTTTCGGTCTCAAACTCCACTCACTTCTAACCCTGATGACGTTGCCTAGTTGGGTAAGGAAACGTCTACAAGAAAGTCACCAAGCTCAGAGAGCACTGAGGACCCCACAGTTTACCCCTGAGTTACAAATATTCTCTTCTATCGGAGATGATAGAGCTGTTAAAATATTACATAGAAAACTTTTTTTGTCCATTTCTCTTATTATTAACATTCTCATATTATTCCAGTGAATTAAGCTGAACCCAGGAATATTTAGAACAACTAAAAGAACTTTACAATGTGTGGTTAATAAAGAGAATTCATTGCCATTAGCTACGGTGATTAACCTGAATTGTTTTCGGAATTTATTAGACAAATGAATGGAGGAAAAACAATGGCTATGATTGATAAGCTTCCTAGCGTCATTAGACTAAGCCACAATTTGGTTGTTTGACATGGGCTAACTACTGGTATGTGCTGTGAGTTCAGTCCCTACAATTTGTAAACAATGGAGAGCAAATTCAGCTAACCATGGTTTGTTGCTATAAATTAGTTCTTACTAATTACTTACTAATTAATGAATACTGCATTTGTGCTCTACTCGTGGGCTTTTTATAGGTACTTAAGATAAGGGGTGAAAGTACAAGAGAGTGGAATCTAGCTATTTAAAATAATACAGGCTGGTGACCCCCAGGGGGAGGGCCTTCTCTGTGGGGGCACCTACCCTCTGGAATCAGCTGCCCCCAGAGATAAGGAGAATCCAAGACCTCCATGCCTTCCGCCATTCCCTTAAAACTTTCTTTTTCCAACAAGCCGGGCTGGCCTAACAATGCCTTTTAAATGATTTTAAATTTGTATGTTTCTTAAATTTTTGGCCAAATTGAGATATTTCCTTTTAATTTGTTCTTAATGTTTATATTATGTGTTTTTATCTGGCTGTACACCGCCCTGAGTTCCCAGGAAGAAGGGTGGTATATAAATTCGAAGTAAAATAAAAAAATAAAAAAAATAAATAAATTTAATATACTGCTCATCTTACTCTCAAGAGTAAGTGACTTGACCCATCTGATCTAGAATCCCATTTTCCATTGTGACCATGCAAAGAACTTGAAAATAACAAGCTGGACAGAAGTGTAGGTCAAGAGACATTTGTCTGTGTCCAAGCTTAATATTTGCTCTTTACTGATGAGAATATATATATATATAATTAAACGATGCAAACTTCAGGAAGACATCTGATTCGCAGACTTCAAAAAGAAAGAAAATGGGAAGGAGGGAATTGTAGAATGCATCCTTCTTTATATAAATTGCACCTAGAGTATCGCACCTAGAAAAGAACAGATCGGAGATGGATGCAGCCAACGATACAAATAAAATAGAAAACATTAGGTCTAAGATGGGTAGGTGTGTCTACGAGTTGGTATCTTTCTGGTCCAACCAGTTTAATGTACATTGCTTTGAAGGCTGACTGAGCCAGAGAATGTTGTTGAAATAATTAATCACACTTCTAAAGGAGAAACACAAGGGGATAGCCGTCGGCTGGCTTTTAGCAGCTGCCCTGGTAAAGGAGCATTCAGTCTTGTTTAGTCAGACATCTGCAACATAGGTGCTATTTTATAGAGAAGCAAAGAAAAGCAGACAGATCTTTACCTCCCAAAATTTATCCGTGTGTATTTCAACTCTAAGGAAGATGGGGAAAGTGAAAGGCAGTCTCTTCTGACGTCAGGTTAAAGTTACTTTCGTTCTTAGCAATCAAGGCAGAATTCTTTGCAAAATAAAAATTAACAAAAAGTACCATTTTGAATCCAGGCAGACGCTCTCTGTGTTTTCTGTGACTGTTCTTCCATTTATTTTCAGCAGAAGGTGCAAAACTAGTGGGTTTTTTCCCAAATTTGGCAACTTTCAGATGAGCGGACTTCAACTCCCGGAATTCTCCAGACGACTGAAAGTTGCAAAGTTTTAAAAACACTGCCCCAAACAGAGCAGGATGCGTCAAGAATGCAAGGATGGGAGGCATCCAGGGGTGAAATCCAGCAGGTTCTGACAGGTTCTGGAGAACCGGTAGCGGAAATTTTGAATAGTTTGGAGAACCAGTAGCGAAAATTTTGAATAGTTCGGAGAACTGGTAGCGGAAATTTTGAGCAGTTCGGAAAACTGGTAGTGGAAATTTTGAATAGTTTGGAGAACCGGTAGTAGAAATTTTGAACAGTTCGGAGAACCAGTAGCGGAAATTTTGAATAGTTTGGAGAACCGGTAGCGGAAATTTTGAGTAGTTTGGAGAATCGGTAAATACCACCTCTGACTGGCCCTGCCCCCATCTATTCTCTGCCTCCCGAGTCCCAGCTGATTGGGAGGAAATGGGGATTTTGCAGTATCCTTCCCCTGGAGTGGGGAGGGAATGGAGATTTTACAGTAACCTTCCCCTGCCATGCCCACCAAGCCACGCCCACCAAGCCACACCACGCCCACCAGCACAGAACCAGTAGTAAAAAAAAATTGAATCCCACCACTGATAGATAGCATAAATAACATTGTGGAATGAATTATAGACTAGACTAGACTAGACTAGAATTCTTTACTGGCCAAGTGTGATTGGACACACAAGGAATTTGTCTTGGTGCACATGCTCTCATGTACATAAAATAAAAGATACATTCATCAAGAATCATAAGGTACAACACTTAATGATAGTCAGCCATCAGGAAACAATATCAATATAAATTGTAAGGATACCAGCAACAAGGTTACAGTCATACAGTCTTAAGTGGGAGGAGATGGGTAATGGGAACGATGAGAAGATAATTGAGATAAAAAAAAATTGAGATAATTTTTTGAGAATATATATTTAAACCTCTTCTTATGTTTCCGTATTTTCTCCCCTACATTTTATGTGCAAGGAGGCACTGAGGGGTTGTTGGGTTTTTGTTTTTGTTTTTTGCTATTTTAATAATAGTGTATAGTTTGATGATGTGCCAAAGGATTCCACAAACACACCCTGCTCTTTGTGTCAGCCTGCCAATGTCACTGATGCACCTTTAGTCACTGGGGCAATCGTCTTAAAGACTGAGCTGGAAAACAAAAGAGAAATTGTCACTTCACACTGACAAATGATTACTCATTGAACTTGTTATGGCACCGGGATGAATTAACTTCCGAACTGCAAATTTTGCCATAAAAAGCATGAAACCCCCCAGGAAATGCCACGGAAAGTGAACAACTGGGGAAAAAAACCCCGAAACCAAGTTCCTCCTGGTGATACATCTGCTGTTCTAATATTGCAACTGGATCGGTGCCACTTTGTTTGACTATTGCTAAATTTCTCGGCGTGTCTCATATCAAATTCATGCAACCAGTCAGTCAATCAATCAATCTGGTGGCTCAGCAGACTGATAGCATTGTGATTAACACTAGCCGTCTGCAATTACTGCAGGTTCGAATCTTACCAGGCTCAAGGTTGACTCAGCCTTCCATCCTTTCTAAGGTAGGTAAATTGAGGACCCGGTTTGTGGGGGCAATAAGCTGATTTTGTATAAATATACAAAAGGATGAAAGCTATTGCTTAGCGCATTGTAAGCCGCCCTGAGTCTCCGGAGAAGGGCGGCATATAAATCAAATTAAAAAATAAATAAATTCATAGCGGCTTATCCAAATGGTCAAATTCTCCCCAAGTTTTAAGCATCAGAGGCTGAACCGTCATTGCCAATTTTGGATAGATTACTTTCCTTCTATTTAAATAAGAAAAAATTAAGAACCCGAATATATTGTATAATTTCTATACGTTACCTGTGTCCAATTCAGTGGTGGGTTCCTCCTGGTTCCACTGAGCCAGTAGCGGTGACGATATGACGTCACTGGACCAGTTCTGCCTCCCCGCCCCCCACCCACCCCCGCGTTATTCTTACCTTTTATTTGGCCCCACCCCCAATCTATTGCTGCCTCCTGAGTCCCAGCTGATCGGCTTAGAAGGAAAAAAACTGTTTAAACTCTTGCCGTGTGGCTTCAAAGGGCCGCCCTACAGCTGATCAGTGTTAAAAGGCAGTGTGGTGGTAGACCAGTGCCTCCAAAAACAAATGAGTAGTCCGGTGCCTGCAAAAATAAATGGGTAGACCGGTACAGCTCTGCAAGCAGTTAAAAGCCTGGTAGTCCAGTACCTCTACTAAATCCTAAAGAATTGTCACATGACCATCAAGCCATGCCCACAAAATAAGCCACGCCCACAGAACCGACAGTAAAACAATTTAGAACCCATCCCTGGTCCGGTTATCTCCTTTGGTTCATAGTGATAGAAATCTACAGAACAATTAAAACACGTTTTCTGAATAGTTTTTATCCCAGAGCTATAATTGCACTCAACAATGAACTAAAGGGCCACCATCAGTGAGCTGTTGGACAGCGTTACTTGGTCTGTTGTGTGGATGTTTGGGTGGTTTTAGGGGTGGGGAATTTTTGGTGGGTGGGGGTGTGTCTGGGGATTGTCATGTGAGTTGGGTCTGGTCTCTGGGTCAGGGGTGGGTTCTACTTACCTTTACTACCGGTTCACAACGGGGCCACGCACATGCGCAGAAGCGTTCTGACGACGTTGGGGTCGGTGGGCGGAGCCTCCTGCCGGTTTTATTACCGGTTCTATAGAATCGATGCGAACCAGAGGCAACCTACCACTGCTCTGGGTGTTATGTGAATTTCATTGTATGGGTATACTGTGTATACATGTACAATGACAATAAACTTTATTTATTTAAACTGATAAGCTGAACAAATATATTTCCTTAGGCCAGGGTTGTTGTGTTTTTGTTTTTTTTTAATATTAGCAACTTTAAGATGGGTGGATTTCAATGACCAGATTTCCCCAACCAATCTTCTGTAAACTTTGTGGAATTCTGGGAGTTGAAGTCCACCCATTATAGAGTAGAGGGGAATACAATGGAACCTTCCAGTCCCCAGAAGAGTGGTTGAGTCTCATTTCAGCACTATCTATGGGACAGCACCTTTCTAAGGTCAGCAGGTTATCTTCTGCAATAAAGACCATCCCTTGGGTTTGCCGACTAGACTCTTCGTCCAACATTTTTTCACTGATCTCCATCACCTTTGATCTCTAGAGGCGGCTGCATTCCACTTACTTCAGGAACATGGCCATCTTCTGCAGTTGAAGCTGTATGTGAAATCATGTTTTATTTGACATGATCCTAGCCTAATTGCAGAGGGATGCAGTAGCTCAGTGGCTAAGACGCTGAGCTTGTCCATCAGAAGGCTGGCAGTTCAGCGGTTTGAATCCCTAGTGCCGCGTAATGTGGTGAGCTCTCGTTACTTGTCCCAGCTTCTGCCAACCGAGCAGTTCGAAAGCACGTAAAAAATGCAAGTAGAAAAATAGGGGCCACCTTTGGTGAGAAGGTAACAGCGTTCCGTGTGCCTTTGGCATTTAGTCATGCCGGCCACATGACCATGGAGATGTCTTCAGACAGCCCTGGTTCTTTGGCTTTGAAACAGAGATGAGCACTGCCCCCTAGAGTCAGGAACGACTAGCACATATATGCGAGGGGAACCTTTACCTTTAGTCTAATTGCAAGATTTTAGTCAGAGCTCTTGTGTGCTCTCTTCCCCTGTAATCACCTATTTGAGTAGTAAAAAAAACAAAACAAAATCAATGTACAAAGGGAGGAGAGGAGTCAAGGGGGAAATGCGCTTTTGGCTCTGTCTCAACCAACTGTCCTGTCCAGCATGCATTTTCCTCCCACAGTAGATTTTCTTTGAAGGTGTATGCCATTTTCCTTTTTATGTTTTGTTGACTTTATTGCCATTTTTAAAAAATTCATATCAGAAGCACCTTCAAATTATAGCCGTACAACATTCAACACTGAGCAAGTAAAATAAGTATTAAATAGGTCATGGAAATAAAGCACATACAAATATTCAGTGAAGCTTCCCCATTGAGTTCTATAACATTTGGCATTTTTCATATAGGAAGAATTCAACGTAATGCAGTTACCCAAATCCCATGATTTTAAAATTCTGACTATTGGATAAACAGAAGGGAAAACCGAGAGGATTCCTCTTGTAAAGGGTCAAATAAGTTTCCTTAAATGCAGTTGATGTGGCCCGATAACTGGGCGAATGTCATTTAGTTTTAAACCTATTTATTTCACATACATTTCATATAAAATGTATGTAAAATAAAGACAATTAAAACTGAATGACATTTGCTCAATATTAGGCTTCATTGTCAGCATTTAAGGAAGTCTGTTTGGCCCTTTACAAAATGAGTCCTCTCTGTTTTTCCTTCCATTTATCTCACCTTTGCCAGACCAGTTCTTGAATACAGCTCGTCCTCCTGGAACCCACACTGTATATCGGACATTAACATGATTGAGTGGGTTGAGGTATTTTTTGAGAAGAGTACTCCATCCTCTACTCACAACATAATTCCCTGTGCCTCCAGGCTTGAAATTTTGGGCTTAGACAATCTGGAACTGCGCTGCCTGCGGTCCGATCTAAACATAGTTCACAAAATTGACTGGTATAACATTCTGCTTGCTTTACTTTCATTTTTGTTTTCAGCATAGCTTGATTAGCACAAGAAAAAAAAAATCTGCTCCCAGCAATTTACCTCTTTGCAGCAAGCAGCAGAGGCCCCCGCAGCAATAGGCAAGGGCAATCCCTGCAGCCTGAAACAGCTGAGAGTCGGGAGGCCGATCCAAGGGACAATCAACTTGTGCTAATTAGGCTGTGCTGAAGCTGAAATGGGCTGTTTCTTCTTGCTGCTTGCTGCAAGGAGGTAAACTGCTGGGAGGCAGAGGCCAAAGGGTGGGGGCCAGTAGGTGGGCAGGGCTACATTCGGTGTATAAGATGCACCTAAATTTTCACCCCCTTTTAGGGGGGAAAAAGATGTGTCTTATACTCCAAAAAATACAGCAACAAATAAAATAAAATAAAATAAAATAAAATAAAATAAAATAAAATAAAATAAAATAAAATAAAATAAAATAAAATAAAATAAAATAAAATAAAATAAAATAAAATAATAAAATAAAATAAAATAAAATAAAATAAAATAAAATAAAATAAAATAAAATAAAATAAAATAAAATAAAATAAAATAAAATAAAATAAAATAAAATAAAAATAAAATAATAAAATAAAATAAAATAAAATAAAATAAAATAAAATAAAATAAAATAAAATAAAATAAAATAGTCAGAATTTTAAAATCATGGGATTCGGGTAACCACATTACATTGAATTTCTTCCTCTATGGAAAATGCCAGATGTTATCGAACTCAGTGGGGAAGCTTAACTGATTTCAGGGGCAGACACTACTGTATATATAATGTAGGTATAGGATCACTGGCATCCACAGAGCGGGTCAATAAAGGCAAAATGGCAGCCTCATCAAAGCCCGGCCTCATTTGTACACACATCAAAGTTGCATCACACCCAAAGGGCAAGGCTTTGATCATATTGCCACAATCACTGCGTTGCCGTTTACTCCTCCTCCAACAGACGCCAGTGGGTGTGGTATAGATTTTTTTTTTCTTTTGCAAAGTGAATAGTCGGGACGGGCAAAGAGAGAAATATTCAGAAGCAATGATGGCCTATTGAGACATTGATAAGCAGTTCCTGATATTTTCTGATGCGTTTTATTCCCCCCCACCCCCCCTTCTCCGTGAATCACTTAAAATTTTATCTCGAGGTAAAAATATGCTCTGAGACATACCGTGGAAGATTTTCCTGTACTCAGCTAGAATTTTAGATGAACACCTAAAGGTATTACTTGAAGCTAGAGAATAGCGCTAAGTTACATTTCCAAAGGGGAAAAAACACAAAAGATCATTTTTGGAGAACAATACACCCAATAACCTTAAAATAAATGTAGAAACATCCCTGTCTTATTATCTCTATAATTATTCACAGTTGTTAAAGATAAGTGTGCTATAGATATACACTGAAAATTATTTGTAGACTGCTTTGATGTTGTTTTACATACTTAAACTATACGGGTGCTGGATTTACTATTAGAGCCCATTGTGATGAAGTGGTAAAGAATAGGAAGATCTGTGTTTACGTCCAACCATGGGAAATGAGTAAATAGCTTTGGGTAAGTCACTCTCTTTCAAACTAACATAGCATAGGGTTGACGATGATTGAATGAGAAGCTGGAGTGCTAAGCACATTGTCTTGGAATCTGGCATGAACATTGGGATGCATGTCTAACAAAATAAAGTAATTGTGCTAAACAGGCTTGGGAACCTAGGAAACTGTGAATCTCTGTATTGGGCCAGTAGTGCATATATCTCTGCCTAGAGTAGACTCTTTTGGAAAACCAGTATGCAGGGGTGAAATCCAGCAGGTTCTGACTAGGTTCTGGAGAACCGGTAGTGGAAATTTTGAGCGTTTTGAGAACCGGCAAATACCATCTCTGGCTGGCCCCAGAGTGGGGTGGGAATGGAGATTTTGCAATATACTTCCCCCAGGAGTGGGGAGGGAATGGGGTGCAGTATCTTTCCCCTGGAGGTGGGAATGGAGATTTTGCAATATCCTTCCCCTGGAGTGGGCAGAGAATGGGGATTTTGCAGTATCCTTCCCCTGCCATGCCTACCAAGCCACGCCCACCAAGCCCACAGAACCAGTAGTAAAAAAATTTGGATTTCACCACTGCCTGTATGTAAGTATGTGTGTATGTATTTATTGCTTTGAACTGATCTGATCTGATCTGATTTCTATAGTTGCCGATCTCAACAAGTGACTCTGGGGGTGTACATCATAAATGTACTCTATAGTGTGGTCTAGTGGTTAAGGTACTAGGCTAGAAGCTGGTAGACAGTGAGTTCTAGTCCTGCTTTAGCTGGTGGAAGTATAGCAATAGCACCTAGACTTATGTACCATTTCACAGTGATTTACAGCCCTCTCTAAGTGGTTTACAGAGTCAGCATATTGCCCCCCCCCCAACAATCTGGGTCGTCATTTTACAGACCTCGGAAGGGTGCAAGGCTGAGTCAACCTTGATCGAACTGCTGGCAGTCGGCAGAGTTAGCCTGCAATGCTGCATTCTAGCCACTGCGCCACCAACACATTTTAGGCTGGGTGATCTTGGGCCAGCCACGCTCTCCGTCCTAGGAAGAAGGTAACGGCAAACCACATCCTGAAATAGCTTGCCAAGAAAACTGCAGGGACTACTTCATGCAATCACTAGGAGTGACTTCGAAGACAAACATAAAAAGACTACTTTAGCTGGTAAACGCTTCTTTTTCCGATCCTTATTTAGAGGGGCTACAGGTTTGAACCCAGGACATTAGACCACAAAGCCTGGGATTGATCACTGAGTGACCATTCCTCTTTCTATTTCCAAAACATTTTGAGTCTCAAGGCACAAAACCAGAATTGATGCTTTTCATGCAGAAGCACCATCACAGGTCATAGGCCTAAATGGAGGTTCTTAAGTGGATCCAGGTTTCACTTGGGATAATGAAACTGCATCTCTCTCTTTCATTGGCAAATCATTTTTTAACCCTGTATGTGATAGATTTGTATTTAGAGCACCATAGCTGAGTTTACCTACCCTGTTTTCCCCAAAATAAGACACCCCCTGATAATAAGCCCAATCGGGCTTTTGAGTGCATGGCAATAAGGCCAAGCGCTTATTTCAGGGTTCAAAAAAATATAAGACAGGCTTTTATTTTCAGAGAAACAGGGTACTAGTGTATATTTTTTTTCTTTTAATTGATACATACTTTAACACGCGTTCCCATCCCAAACTGGGTCAGTTCTGGTGCAGATGCCGTCCTTGCATTCCTTCTCTCCTTTTTTCTTTTAAATCGTCTTGCTGAACTTTAAAACAAAACCACAACAATAAAGCAGGATGAGTGTGAGCTATTTGAGTATTGATATTCTCCATTTTATTTCACTTTTCCTTACCGATACATTTGGCTTAGCTGGATGTGCTTCTTGCTCACCTTCTTGCTCAGAAAAAAAAAAACCAGAATTCTCTTCATCGTCATCATTTTATCATCATCTTCCTCCTCATCCTCCCGCAGAACTTTGAAGAGAGATCTATGGATTCTTGCAAAGTCCCTCCCCTCGCCCCAAAAAAGAGGGAGGGGAAGGTAGCTTGGGCCTTAGGGTAGCTTCATTGACCGAATGGCTTCGTGGTCTGGAGGAGCGGTGGGGTTTCTCTCTCCACCCGCAGCAGCAGCAGCAGCATTCGGAGCTCGGGGGTGCTCAGGTCTCCTTTTGATCCAACCTGTGTGAAAGATGAGTGTCGTGCCCTTTTCCTAGCCAGCTGTGAGGGGTCTGCCTTCTGACTGCAGGGGCTGCAACTGAGCATCCTGGGGAGAAGAGACAGAGAGAGAGAAAAGAGAAAGAGGAGAAGAGAGAAAGGGAGGGAGGGAGGAAGAGAAAAAGGGGGAAGAGAGAGAAGAGAAAGAGAAAGAGAGAGGAAGAAAGAAAGAAAGAAAAAGAAAGAAAGAAAGGGGAAGAGAGAAAGGGAGGGAGAGAGGGAGAGAAGAGAGCTAGAGAGAGGAAGAGGAAGAGGGGGAAGAGAGAGAAGAGAGACAGAAAGAGAGAGGAGAGAAAGGAAAAGAGAGGGAGGGAGAGAGAGAAAAGCGAAATAGAGGAAGGGAGAGCAAGAAAGAGAAAGGGAGGGAGAAAGGGAGGGAGGGAGAAGAGAGACAAGGAAAAGAGCTAGAGGAAGGAAGGAAGAGAAAGAGAAAGGGGGAAAGAGAGAGAAGAGAGAAAGAGAGGGAGGGAAGGAGAGAGAAGAGAGCTAGAGAGGGAAGAAGAGAAAGAGGGGAAAAGAGAGACAGAACGAGAGAGGAGAGGAAGGGAGAAAGAGAAGAGAGAGGAAGGAAGAGAAAGAAAGAGAGGGAGTGAGGGAGAGAGAGAAGAGAGAGAGAGAAAGAGAAAGGGAGGGAGAAGAGAGACAAGGAAAAGAGCTAGAGGAAGGAAGGAAGGAAGAGAAAGAGAAAGGGGGAAAGAGAGAGAAGAGAGAAAGAGAGCTAGAGAGGGAAGAGAAGAGAGAGGAAGGGAGAAAAAGAAAGAGAGGGAGGGAGAGAGAGGAGAGAGAGAGAGAAAGGGAGAGAGAGAGAGAAAGAGAAAGTGAGGGGGAAGAGATAGAGAGGAAGAAGAGAGAGGGAGCGAGCAGTCCCAACTTCAGACTGTGGGCTCCCTCGAAGCAGAGCCAGGAGTGGGCGTGGGTGGTGGGGGGGGGGGGGAAGAGAGGCGGAGAGGTGCTGGAAGAGATCTGATTTCACTCCCCTGCGCTGAGCCTACCCAGGCGTGGAGGTGCACCGCTTCAGACGAGGGTGAGAGACCAAAGGCTCAGGATGACTCTGCCTCTTTTACTTGTACAGACAAGAATGTTTCCTGGTGACTCTTTGTATAACTCGCAGCGGAAGGGATGGGAAAGACTTCTATAGCTCTTTCCAACCTATGCCGTGTAAGAATGTCGGAGGTAAGGAAAGTTTTATGTGTGTGTGTGTGTGTGTTTTTTCTTTCTTTTTTTAAATCGCCCCTGCATGGATTCGGAGGGGAAGCTCTCCCCACCCCTCTTCGAGATTCTCCCCTTCTCTCCTTCCTCCTTGCTCCCCTTCTTCGCCTTCCTTGCAATAGCTCGAGGGTCCCGGACTAGCAAGATTTCAAGCAGCTTCTTATCCATTGCATTGCAACGGTTGACTAAATTGGGAGGGGGGGACCAGGTTATTTGCAGAATAACTTGTCGGGAAGTAGCAGCCTTCTCAGTCTTGCTGGGTGGGGTGGGGGGGGGGGAGAGATCCGATTTATTTCAAGAGCACTGATGGGCAAGAAATTGATTTTGATTTTTGATTTTTTTTTTTTTTTGCACACGTGGGTTCCAAAAAAGAGGCACGTCTTAGGGTTTGGGTTTTTTTTTTTTTTTTTTTTGCTTCCAGGTGAATTAAAACCCCGTTTGGCTCAAAGTTTCCCCCGTCCCTTTTTGCCAGAGAGGCAGAAGCACCTGTAAATTGCGACGAGCTGGCAGCGTTTAATTCCCGACCAAGTTTTGCACGAGCATTTTAATAGATGCGAAATGCGTGATTTGGGTCTCCCACGTGTCCCCGAGTCCGGTGCTCTAAGCAGATAACACGACGGTTGTGATGATACAGTTGTGTGATGATGATGATGATGATGATGTGGTGGTGGTGATGTGGAGACCAGACCAAAGTGATTTGGCAACATTCATTTGAGGATGAGATGGGGAATTCTGCCCTTTATCCTCTTACAAAAATAGGATTCCGAATATTATTTTGTTGACCTAGTTGTTTTTTTAAAAAAAGTTTAAGACATAGTTTTTTAAAGAAGTTTTATTTACTATGCTTCAGAAAAAAAAACAGATCTATGGTCCCAAGCATGTTCTCTGTTTATTCATGATATTTATTTATTTATTTATTTATTTATTTATTTATTTATTTATTCAATTTATATGCCGCCCTTCTCCGGAGACTCAGGGAGGCTTACAATGCATTAAGCAATAGCCTTCATACTTTTGTATATACCTGCTTAGTAGGGCTTTTGCCCCCCCCACACCATCGGTGTTCTTTTTTATACAAAATCAGTTTATTGCCCCCACAATCCGGGTCCTCATTTTACCTACCTCGAAAGGATGGAAGGCTGAATCAACCTTGAGCCTGGTGAGATTCGAACTTGCAGTAATTGCAGGCAGCTGATGTTACTTAACAGTAGTTTAAACAGTACTTTAATCTGCTGCGCCACCAAGGCTCTTACTAGAGTGGGTGCATGTATAATGTACCATGTGTCTGCATGTTTTTGTCTGCACTGGTTTGATAAGTGCTGAAGGTAGAGGATTGGGGGGAAATATTTCTAAAAAAGTAAACCAAGGTGGAACTTCTGTTTTTGAGATATTAAAAATACTTTGCGGAGGGGAGGGGCAGTGAGATTAGTCCATGTGGGCATAAGAGCGGTTATAAAGAATATTTCAACAGTGGGGGAGAAAATGAAAACAAAATATCTTTAAAAGCATCCAACATTACGCTCTAAAACCTTTTACAAAGAGAGAGAGAGAGAGAGAGGAAAAGAAGAAGAAAATGCAAAGAAAAGAAACAACTCTCTCCAAAGGAGGAAGATAGAATTTCTTTTTGCACAATTCCGCTATTTCTTTTCTCTTTTCATTTCAATTGTGCATACTGGGTTGCTGTTTTGTTTCAGGTTATCCCCGTAAGGAGTTTAGAAAGTCCCCCCCCCCCGCTTTTTTAAAAGATCATGCAATAGCTTGGCAGCGTGAATTTTGGGAGGTGGATCATTTGTCTTATCTTCTGGTGAGCTGTTGCCCTGTTGCAAAACCTTGAGGCGTGTTGTGTTGCCTTTATTTTATTTTTTTTATTTTTTATTTTTTTTAAAAAAAAACTTTTCCGGGAGCCTGGAAGCAAAAGTCAACTTCATTAGTTTTCAGCGATGGCACATCAGCGCTCGGCTGGTCTTGTCACTTCCTTCCAGCAACTCCCCGAGCATGACGGGGCTGCCCTGCTTTGGAAAAGCTTGTAAGGATTTGTCAGCCAGATGTGACAAGATCAAGGAGCGAGTCAAGGAAGAGATCTGATATTAATCAGTGCATAGCTCGGAGCCAAACTTTCTCAAATGCAGTGTAGAAACATGTTCTTCGCATCGAGTGCGCTCCCTTTTTGTGGCTACAGAGATGCCACTGTGCACTTCCAACAGTTGGAAGAGAGTGCCAGCGAATCATGTTTAATTCTCAAAAGATGAAAGTTTCAGGTGGAGGGGGTGGGAAAAGAGTTGCCCTTGTTCTCTCTCTTCTCCCCCGCCCCCCCCCCAATAAAAATACAGATTGCTGTCGCTCAAAGATGGAATATATAGGTTTTTCTGAAAGCCTTGATGTCTTGGTTCCAGCCGGTTTGCCCGCTGTTTTTATCCACTGTTAGGATCGTGACACAGGAGATCCGGTGTCTGCCCAGGCGGTTCGAATCCCTAGTATTGGTCTCCTGTATGAGCAGAGGGTTGGACTAGATGACTTCCAAGGTCCCTTCCAACTGTTACTGTTATTATTATTCCAGAAGCTCTTCTCTCCAGGAGGTCTTCCTTCCGGGAGATATCCATCTTCCCATCTTCTTCAGATGGATTTTCAGGATTGGGACAATTTCTGAAAACCCTTGTTCTTCTTTGGCTGTTGAAAAGCAATGGTGGCATCCACTGGATGGTGGTTTAGAAAGCATCCCTTGCAATGGGATGGTGTCCACATGCTGTTTGGTGCAACTGAATCTTTATTCCTGAATCCAGCCCGGCTGAAAGGCAGGTCACCTTTCTTTGCTACCTTCAATTAGGTGTCTTGCTGATTGACGGCAAGCCATCGTTTTAGGGTGAATTGAGCCTACAGGTAAAAGAGATCTATCCTCTTTAGAACGTTCAAAATTACTATTTCTTTTCACATCCTCCTTCCAGACTGACCCCTCTAGGCTGCCAGGGACCAAAAAAAAAAAGTTCGTAGAAGAGAGACAGACTGAAAAAATGACTGTCAACAACGATGGTTGAGGAGCTCTTCAAGCTTCAGGAGCACTCCAACCGAGGTTGCTAGATAGTGGAGATAAATAAGAGAAGATGACCAATTACTTCACGTCTACCTCCAGAGTCAATTAGTTCAGTCAATTAGTTTAGTCTGGCCCTTAGCACACTCTGTTCACAGTTAGGATAGTGTTATGTGAGCGACAAATAATCCAAACCAGTCCTTATTTCAATTCCTCTTTATGAAAGTCGCCCCCCCCCCCGACCTATAACTTCCAAATGCTTTTTTTTCTAGCCAGCATGGAGGGCAAATCCTATTGTCCCCCAACCAACAGAAGCATTGACCAAAACCAGGGTGGATTTGATTTAAATCGAGTTGATTTAAATCACAATTTAAATCATGATTTAAATCACTAGTAAAAAGGCTTGATTTAAATCAACTCGATTTAAATCATAATTTTTAAAGAGCAACTGTCATCTCTGCTACTCCTTTGACCCACTGTTGACTCACCGATAGTCCCAGTGTTGCAGAATATACAGCCTCATGCTACATAACTAAGCTCCATTTCATGCTGAATAAACTAAATTATTTATGTATTTTAAACAGAAAACTATCTTACGATAGATTTTTACCCCAAAAGTTTTTTATTAAAATAAATTTGATAAAAATCAAAAAAATCCGATTTAAATCAAAAAAATCTGATTTTTTTTTTAAAAAAATCATTGATTTTTATCCACCCTGACCAAAACTAGTTGCATTTTGGTGGGCTGTGTAACCTGTGTAACTAGTTACAAAATGGTGGGCATTTTGGTGGGCTGGAGATTGCCAGATTAAAGGAAGCATCTTGTAGATGCTCCTTTCAACAACAAACTCTGAGTTTTATTACGGTCACAATGGATTGGATTAGAAAAATGACCCCAACCGGACCGAAGCATTTTTTTATCCCTTAGCATCCTATCATTTGACAGATAGGATCCCTGATTTCTCAAATGATCCCTGAAATGCCTTTCTTTCCTGTTAACATTGAACTTAACTGGACTGTGGATAAGTTTGTGCCTTCTCAGAAGTCTCTAAATTAAAGCATCTCTCCGAATGCTATAGATTTGAAGGTTGGGAAAATTGAAGTATTAAACTGATGGGCTCCCTGGTTGGAAACCTCTAGCATGAAAGCATTTGCACTTTGTCATGTTAGAAATAGTTTGGGAATCTTCTTTTAGGGGTTTGTAAGGGACGCGGTGGCTCAGTGGCTAAGACGCTGAGCTTGTCGATCGAAAGGTTTGCAGTTCAGCGGTTCGAATCCCTAGTATCGCATAATGGGGTGAGCTCCCGTTACTTGTCCCAGCTTCTGCGAACCTAGCAGTTCGAAAGCACTTAAAAAATGCAAGTAGAAGAAAAGGGACCACTTTTGGTGGGAAGGCAACAGCGCTCCATGCGCCTTTGGCGTTTAGTCATGCCAGCCACATGACCACGGAGACGTCTTCGGACAGCGCTGGCTCTTTGGCTTTGAAACGGAGATGAGCACTGCCCCCTAGAGTTGGGAACAACTAGCACATATGTGCAAGGGGAATCTTTACCTTTACCTAAGGGAGTTTTCCTAACATTTCAAAGCTGGCCATCCCAAATGTGCTTTTTCAAGAGGCAACTGGACTTTCTGGTTTTTCTTTCAAGACATTTCGCTTCTCATCCCAAGAAGCTTCTTCAGCTCTGAGAGTCCAGTTGTCTCTTGAAAATGCACCTTTGGGACAACCATTGACCTGCTGGATGAATCTCCACAGACATTCAGAGTTGGACCTTAAAAAATCCTAAGCACATTTTTAGGAAGGTTCCCAAATTCAATTCAGAAAACAAGGGGAGGACATCCAAGAGCATTTTTTCACTTGACTCTGAAACTTCCTCAAAGAGGCTACTTCGGTGAGTTTTGAGAAATACTGTAGTTAATCTAACAGACTGCAATCTAAAGAAACATACACTGTAAATCTCACACAGGTGAAACAATCTGTTATGAGATGCTGGGATAGGAGAGGAAATGCTTTGGCCCATTTTAAAAATAAAAAGCTTGAAACAGAGAATGCATTTGTTTCAAATCTGGACAATCTACAGGTATGGTCATTTTATTTCAAATGCAAAAATGTTTCATGGTGATGTAGAAGACTGTGATCCATCAGTACTTATCCAAGATGCTAATATTTGATGAGCAAATTTTCAAGATTCCCAGCAGTTATCCCCTTTTTTTCTTTAGAATAGAATAACAGATTTGGAACAGACCTTGGAGGTCTTCTAGTACAACCCCCTGCTTAGGCAGGGAACCCTACACCACTTCAGACAAATGGTTATGCGACATCTTCTTAAAAACATCCAGTGTTGGAGCATTCACAACTTCTGGAGGCAAGTTGTTCCACTGATTAATTGTTCTAACCGTCAGGAAATTTCTCCTTAGTTCTAAGTTGCTTCTCTCCTTGATTGGTTTCCAACCGTTGCTTCTTGTCCTACCTTCAGGTGCTTTGGAGATCATCTTATTTTTAACTCGTCTATGGTTCGGACAGCTCTTGTTCTTGCTCATTTAGATAGTCCTTCATACCTTGTCCCTCCAGATGTACCCACAGTCTTCTGTAACAGCTGTCTTAGAATGACAGCTGAGATATTTCCATCTCAAACCCTTTTGTGCAAGCATGCTGTCCTTTGGCTGTCACAATGAAGGCCAAATCGGACTAGGGATGAAAGGTTGAAAGGATTCTAGTGTATTGAGGTTCTCCCATTCTTGGAGCAGCCATGAGGGTCAAAGGAGATCCCAGTGAAATATAAATTGGCATGGGCAGCCTATTTGGAATTAAGGTGTTGTTCCTCCAGTTTGGGACATCTTGAGAAGAAACCTGTAGATCCACCTGACAAATCAGTAAATTGTGGGATTTTGGGTCCCTAAATTATGATGGCTATCATTTCACCATCAATATAGTCCAACTGCTCATGATTGCTATGGTCACCAGGTGAACTGAAATGAATTTTGTGGATATAGATCAAAGAATAATTTGCTCCGTTCTAGGTTTTTTGTTTCCTAAATCTATATTTTCTACTGTTCCGTATTATTACCTCCAAATTAATTCATCCGGCCTCAAACTTTTCTTAAACAAATAATCTTACTTGTAAATATATAATTCTGTATGCCACAAAATATTTAGCAAAGACCTTGAAATTGAAATTACTTCTAATTCTGCTTTGAACAACGCTTCAAGTAGTAGTTGTATGTAAAAACCCTTAAAAGAAATTATTAAGAATTGTCTTGTTTGATCTCAGGAATCTATAATCCAACTAGAATTGGGCTGGGTATTTTTTATCATTTTCTACTTTTTTAATGCTTTATATTTTGAGAAAGTTTATAGCTCAGCACTATTTGTATAGACATTATCACAGGTTTAAACTATGGTATCTATAGGAGAACTGTTTAGAATATGTGAATTTTGACATATCAGGTATCAGACATATGGGCCTAATAGAAAAAAATAAAAATGTTCTTTTTAAAAATAGGGACTACTGGAAATTAGTTGCAGGGAAAAAACTGGACAGGTTCATAAAAATTTAAGAGAAAATTGAGGAAAACTAAGAGGAAGTACTTTTCTCCTTGAAAATTTATTCCATTTTCCCCAAACCTAAGCTTGGCTACAAAACTATTCCTATTCTTGGAAATATGAATGTATTATTAGAAGAAAGTTTGACTTCATGTTTGATTCCTTAGTCTTTAGAAGAATGGTTAAACAAGTTGGGAGAGTTTGCTTTGACGTTCAGAATACCGTGTTTCCCCGAAAATAAGACCCTGTCTTATACTTTTTTGAACCCCAAAATAAGCGCTTGGCCTTATTTTTGGGGGGCCTTATTATTTTGGAGTGCGTGGAGCAAGATGGAGCTCCTCTTGCCATCTTACCTCATTTCCAGTTCTGCATTTAAATATTTTTGAGGAGGGCTTATTTTCAGGGGGAAGCTTATTTTAGCGTATGCTGATTATCAGGGGATGTCTTATTTTTGGGGAAACAAGGTAGCTTCAAATCTTAAAAGCAAGCCTGATATAAAAAGTACATTTCTAATTAGAAACTGTTCCTGGGCTCTCATCCGAATACATGGATTTGTTCTATATTTCAAATTTGGAATTTTCTTTGTAAAGTCTATATTTCAACTTCATGGGAAATACTAAGTTTTGAGAATTTTTTAAAATTTTGATGTAGTTTTTGAACAGAATTAAAAACAGTACAAGGTTTGAATGAAAGAATAAGGAAAACTAATAAGGTGAAATATCAAAAAAGGAAAAAGGAAAAAGGAAAAAAGGGGAATGGAAAGGGAGGGGAAGGGGGAAAAGAAAGGAAAGGAAAGGAAAGGAAAGGAAAGGAAAGGAAAGGAAAGGAAAGGAAAGGAAAGGAAAGGAAAGGAAAGGAAAGGAAAGGAAAGGAAAGGAAAGGAAAGGAAAGAAGGAAAGGTCTAAAGAAGTGGCTTCCAGTAATTTATATTTTACTGTCTCTCTCTAAGGTTACTTAATAATTTCAGACAGAGTGAGACACATTCAGCTGCCATTCCACTGCATACAGAAATAAAGAAATTTTACATGTAATTATTCTAATGATCTAAATAATTTGCACATAGTGAAGAAAAGTTCAGTCTTAATCCAGAACCTGGATGGATCTTTATGTAAATCTATTTCCCACTGCATGTCCTCCCAATCTGCCAATTGTACGGTTGGAATATTTACCTCTTTTTGAATGTGGGAACTGCAAAGCATCCCCTCTTTTCAATTTCAATCAGGTGTGAAACAAACCTGTCATGAAGATTGTTTTTCAGGAAAGCATTGTTTCAGCATTTCTCAAAGATTTGCTGAGATTTGTTAGACCAGTTACCGGGTACCTTCCTGAGTACCCATAGGAAAAAGAATGAAAAAATAGGAATTAGATAAGGTTAATGCAATGGTTATATTGTTGGGGTTTTTGTTCTACTTCTCATCTCTGTCACTCGAAGAACATCAATTTTAAAAAAAAGAACTAAAGAGCACTTAGAAAATGCATTATTAAAATGGGACCGACATGCCAATAATAAACTGTTCATCAACTTCTATTCATACTCTGAAAAGCTGGGGGGGGGGGCTGAATCTTCATTGGAGGGTTCCCCCCCCCCACTTATTTCCTTATGTACTTTCCCATCTCCTTTCTTCTTTTGCCCATGGAAATCAACAAACCAGGAAGTAGGGAAATGTTCTATAAGGAAATCGAAAATAAGACTTGGGATTCTAATGATCTGGTTGGTGTCTCTTAAACGGTCTTGCTTCCTCAAAACATTTCCGCTTCTGAGCCCTATTTGGGATGGATGTCCCAAAAGGCAACTGGACTTTCTTGGCAGTTGTTTTTTTTTTTTCCCTTGAAAATGTTTTGCTTCTCATTCACATCAGAGAAATGAAGACGCGAAGAAGCTTCTTGGGTGAGAAGCAAAACATTTTCAAAGGAACCCAAGAAAGTCCAATTGCCTTTGGAAAAGCACATTTGGGACAACCATGAGCTGGATGATTGAGAATCTCCATAGACGTTTTGGATGGGTCTTCTGAACCCCAAAGTTATGGAAGATAAATCTAACAAATGAACCAACAAGGAAGAGATTGGGTTAATGGCTTCCCCATGGGCTATGTAGAATGATCACCAAGCCAATGGGAAAACTTCCCTGATCTTTCATTACTAATGGCAGGAGGAAACCAGTCTTTCTTATTATTCAAAGGATTGTTTTACTAGCCAGTGAGAAATGTGGGCAAAGCTACTTATTACTCCAGGTACTTCACTTTTGTGTAGAGCTCAGGATCTGTAGGCTGCTTGTCCCTCCTCTAGATATACAGTAGAACCTCTGGTCATGACCAGAATTCGTTCCATAACTTTGGTTGCAACCCAATTTGGTTGTGACCGGAACCTAATTTTGAAAATTTGACACTTACAAAAAAAACTGGCGCAGAAGGGGAAATCGACTGCGGGGAAAACAATTGTGATTTTTTTGTTCGGAACCTGATTTGGTTCTACTGTACTTTTAAAACAATTGAAGATGTTCACGGAGGCCTGATAGAAAAGAAACTGCAAAATCAGCAGACATGTGAAGTATTCCTTAAGTATTCCTTAAATCTCAGATAATAGACAAGTTTTTTGAGTTACATTCTTCTTCTGGTGGTGGTTTGTTTTTTTAAAGAAGTAGGAGAAATGTAGGACTGGTGGGAAAAATGGAGCTGCTGCACAAGCTGGAGATGTGCTCCCTGTTTCCAACAAGATTAATATGAGCTATTCGGATCTGCTTTTTTTCTTACTATCCAGCCTGAAGATATCTGAAGTGTTTAGTTCATCTTCAAAAGTTTGTCTGCAAGTTTCTTCTGAAGAGTTTCGTTAAACCCTTCTGCTTTTTCACTTTTTCAGGCCAAATCTAATTTGGGGCCTATGCCAGTTTTCACTGCAACCCTTTTTTAAAATAAACCCATCATTGTATTTTGTTCAAATATTTATAACACTTTCTGAATCAAGTCCAAGGAGCAAACAAAATATAGGCACGAGAATACAATAAGGCAGAATTTTAATTATCCTTTAAAATTAAGAAATATAAAAGGAACATCAAACAACCCGGAAGATAAAACAAGCTCCATCAACAAACTTAGCATTAAGTAATAAAACTCCCCAAATCACAAAAATAAGTGAGTTTGTACATCGTGGTAAATTTCATTTGTGAGAATCTAGCTATTATGATTTTATCAGTTCTGTTTTATGGCTGGATATATTGTGCAGGCCAAATCATGCTAATGGTTTGCCCAAGTAGAAATGTAAGATGGTGAATAATGGTGAATTGGAGAGGTTCTCCTAGATTAATATTGTAATATTGATAATTTGATGCCCTCCTTCCAAATTGCTGCTTGGACTGTCACTTCCAGAATTTACTTATATTGAACTACCTTAATGAACTTTGCTTCCAAGGTCATTGGCTGCTTGTAGAGTGTCCAACAACTGCAATTGACCTTGTATCTGGTTAATACTTGGATAGAATACCTCGGGCTTCCAATGTGAGTCATGGCTGACTGAAGACCTGGGTACTTGCGGGACCGCCTACTACCACCAATAGCCTCCCACCGGCTGGTACGCTCCCATAGAGAGGGGCTCCTCCGGGTGCCGTCGGCCAAACAATGCCGACTGGCAGCCCCAGGGGGAGAGCCTTCTCTGTGGGGGCACCTACTATCTGGAACGAGCTCCCCCCAGAGATACGGAGGATTCCGGATCTGCGCACCTTCCGCCGCGCTTTAAAGACCTTATTATTTCACCAGGCGGGCCTGGCCTACTTTTCTCCCTTTTTTATAGAAGACTTTTAATTTTTAAATATCTTTTAGTATTTTATATATTCAATTTTAAAATTGGTTTTAAATAGTTTGGGGTTTTAAATTTGTCGGGGCCAAAATTATTTAATTTGATTTTATTCTACTTTTAAATTTTGTATGTATGTATTTTATTGTTTGGCTGTGCACCACCCTGAGTCCTTCGGGAATAGGGCGGTATAGAAATCAAATAAAATAAATAAAATAAAATAAATAAATAAGACATCTCCATGAATAAGTGAGATAATGACCCATGTTGAAGAATGAAAGACTGGCTTTGGAGAGGAGGTCCTTCATATCTCTCTGGAGAAGGAGAGATTGGGAGATCATCCATGAATGCTCTGAATCATAGCTTCTTATGAAGAGACTGTAAAACAGCACTAGGAGCTGGGGGAAATGGGAACACATATCTTTGTTCTCAACAGCACTGGAGCCTTTCCTAAAGATACTAAGCCAGCTAAACTGACTTTCTAATCACATGCTCCATTTAATCATTTTATGGATATTAGAGACTTTCAAAACGGCAAGTTTAATTTGATACCTGGTAAGTTTTACCGTCTTTAGAGTTAAGAAATTTTAAGCAGAGTCTAAAGAATCTAAAATAATATACAACTGATAAAAAAACAAAAACAAAATTACAATGGTTAAGCCAGATATTTTTTCTCATGCTTAAGTATCCTTTGAAAAATAGACTGAGATATTGATAACATATATCTAAGAAAGGAGATAGATTTCAAATAGATAAACCATTAAAAGCTGATGAGAATTTTTTTTAAAAAAAATATATTTGACATGGACATTATAGAGTTTGATGGCATGGAAGACAACAAACTTGAGATTACCAAAATGGGAATACAAAAGATAAATCAAGAAAAAGATCTCGACATGGAATAGCTGTGAGAAGAAATCCTTGACAATGCTTTTCTGTGGGATTTATCAAGTAGGCTAATGAAAGCTTTGAAAACTCTTTTTAAATACCAAAGAGTGATGAAATATTAAATCCTGTGATGCTTCAAGAATGATTTAAAAGTCAAGATTGTGCAGAGCAAAACAAAGGAATGTAAAGTTGGATTATTTGACCAGAGATAAAGTATTTGTTTTGAAATTTCTGGTAACACCTAATGGACTTTTTGCTGAACTAGTTTGCATTAATTTTTACTATACAAATAGTCCTTGACTTACAACAGTTCGTTTAGTGACTGTTCAAAGTTACAACAGTACTGAAAAAAGTGATTTATGGCCGTTTTTCACACTTACAACTGTGGCTTAACAGTTGCAGTGATTCGCTTAACAACTGTGTCAAGAAAGGTCATAAAATGGGGCAAAACTCATTTAACAACTGTCTGGCTTAGCAACATACATTTTGGGCTCAGTTGTGGTTGTAAGTCAAGGACTTCCTACATTCATTAAAAACTGAAATTATTAACCCAAACAAAAATAATTGGATGGAGGTTGTTGTCTAGGAAATCCTGGGATTGTAGAATGGGTTAGGAAGTAAATCCCTGAAGAAGGTATTCGCAAACCAGAATGTTGTGTCCATGCCCTTACTAGGAGTTGAACTCATCTTGACAGAATCTTTCATTATGGTAGGGAGGAACTGCAGACTGGGTGGTAATGAGGCAAATATAATGGGATGAAAAAATCCCCAAATGTTGTGTGGTTCTTGACTTGATTAGAACATTCTTTCTTGCTTTCTATTGTGACTCTCTCTTGTCAACTACAGACGCATTTCATGTTCTTTTTCAGTGTGTGACATTAGGAAACTCTGTCTAGTTAAATAACCAGATCAAAACAATTAAGATAAATATTACTTGTTGTTGTTAGTCCGCGACCCCATGGACAACACTCTACCATCCCAGGAGTCCATTTAAGCTCACACTGACTGCTTCAGTGACTCCATCCAGCCACCTCATTCTCTGTCCTCCTCTTCTTCTTTTGCCCTCAATCGTTCCCAGCATTAGGCTCTTCTCCAGCAAGTCCTTCCTTCTCATTAGGTGGCCAAAGTATTTGAGTTTCATCTTCAGGATCTGGCCTTCTAAAGAGCAGTCAGGGTTGATCTCCTCTAGGACTGACCAGTTTGATCGCCTTGCAGTCCAAGGGACTCACAGGAGTCTTCTCCAGCACCGTAATTCAAAGGCCTCAATGCTTTGGTGCCCAGTCTTCCTTATGGTCCAACTTTCAGAGCCATACAGTGCAACTGGGAAAACCATAGCCTTGACTATACACACTTTTGTTGGCAGGGTGATGTCTCTGCTTTTTAGTTTGCTGTCTAGCTTTGCCATAGCTTTCCTCCCCAGGAGCAAGCGTCTTTTAATTTCTTGGCTATAGTCCCCATCTGCGGTGCTCTTGGAGCCCAGGAAAATAAAATCTGTCACTACCTCCATTTCTTCCCCATCTATTTGCCAGGAATTGAGATACTAAATCTGAGAATCAGCCAGTTGAAATGAAAAAAAAAAAGTAGCAAGAGTAACCCAAATAATTACTATATACTCTGCATTTGGAGTGCTGAGTGCTTCCTCCAACATACCATAAAGTCGGGAGTTAATCAGCTTCAAAAATGAAATAAAACAAACATACCAATCAATACATTCAGTAGCAAAAGTACAAAATAATAAAGCAGCAGCCAGACACTATAAAAATGAAAAGGAATAATTAAGCAGGAGTTTTCTGCACAGATAATAAAATCTCTAGGCACAATGTTTACAATATTGAAAAGGGCACCAGCTGAAGAGCATATAAATCTGGCCCTAAACCAACCAAAAAAACTACAACTGGTTTAGCCTGCTGAAGTGGTAGAGATTTATTATTACAAGAGGAAAAAAATACAGTGTAACCCAAATCCAAATCCATGTCTGAAAGTCGAAAGCTTAGCTGACCTTCAGCTCTTAAAGCTTTGCTTTAGATTATTCTTCCTTTGTTTATGGAATCATATTAAAAAGAGATGATGTAGGCCAATAATTTGTGAAAGGACAGAGTTTAAACCAGGAAGACCCTACTTCTTATAGGGGCAGCCTTTCTTGCTGGAAATTTCTTGGTTTAACACTAAATTGAAGGGGCAGAGAAATATAATTTCTTGAGATGCTTTGTGCTTTGTTTATTTCTGCCATCTCTGGAAAAGTTGATGGACAAGTCAGAGATAGCAAGAGCATTTCAATTTATATGCTGCTTCACAGGGCTTTACAGTCCTCTCTAAGCGGTTTACAGAGTCAGCGTATTGCCCCCAACAATCTGGGTCCTCATTTTACCCACCTCGGAAGGATGGAAGGCTGAGTCAACCTTGAGCCTGGTGAAATTTGAACTGCCAAATTGGAGACAGCCGGCAGTCAGCAGAAGTAGCCTGCAGTACTGCACTCTAACCACTGCGCCACCATGGCTCATGATCAATAATCTTTCCCCAAACCAGTTTTCCTTTCTATAATTCATCTTTCTCCACCCACCCCTTAATTCCTCTTCACATCCTACATGTACGATTTTAGATGGGTATATGATGCCTGAACAAGTTGGATTATTCCCCATTGCAACATTAAGAAGAGAAATATTCCGAAATTCACAACTGAAGAAAAATAACGTGTGTTATAATTCTAATTTGATTACAATATCAAGGAAATCAGTCATGAATGAAATCCCATTTTTGCACTGGCTGCATCCACCTACTATTTTGTGGAAATATATACCCTTAGAATACCACTTAGAGGCCTTTGAATCTCTTGGCTTGGGAACAAATGTGTACGTTTTTGGCACAGTAGGATACACAAAGCCCCTGTCTGGATTTAACATTCTGATGCAAAGTAAGCCGCTTAATGGCTTGTTCAATAAATCATAAGTAAAAAAAAAAAATTCCTGGCGTAGCATTCTGTGCAAATTCACCCAATGAATAAACCGACCGTGTTAATCCTATCTTGCAACTTTTGATGTAATCTATCTTACAACATTTGTACTCGATTACTCTCCCGCTGAGATATTTCATGTCTTAGGGCCCTCTGAAATGCGGCTGAGGATGGTGAAATTCACTTGCCTTTTTCTAAGGGTATCTTGTTCCTTGAAGGTGGGGTGGGCCAGTGTTACGAAAGAAGGAATGTATTTTATCAAGAGAGAGAGAGAGAGAGAGAGAGAGAGAGAGAGAGAGAGAGAGAGAGAGAGAGAGCCACCTGTGCATAGAATCTCATGTTGTTACAAGCAGATGTGCTCAGCTCAGTGTTAGGCTCCAAAAAACAAGAGAGGATCATTGTGCTTCTTCCAACCAAATATCTTTATTGTTCCTGTCCTACAGATTCTGTCCTATAGACAGAATCTTGCCAAACTAAAGCATGTTAACATCCCCATAAAGCATATACTCTGGGAACTATTAGGGAGGAGCCATCTTCACCCTCTTTCCCTCACACAAACTCTATGAGCTAAGTAGTCCCTTGCTCCTCTGGAATGCAGCTGCTCCCTCCTGGAAGTCCAGACTACATAGGAAGGGAAGGAAGGAAGGAAGGAAGGGAAAGAAGGAAGGAAGGAAGCAAAGGAAGGGAGGGAGGGAGGAAAGGAAGGAAGCAAAGGAAGGAAGGGAGAAAAGGAGGAAAGAGAGGAAGAAGGAAAGGAAGGAAGGAGGAAGGAAGGAAAGAATGGAAAGAAAGAAGGAAGGAAGGGAAGGAAGGAAGCAAAGGAAGGAAGGAAGCAAAGGGAAGGAGGGAGGGAGGGAGGAAGCAAAGGGAAGGAGGGAGGAAGGAAGGAAAGGAAGGAAGGGAAAGAAGAAAGAAAGGGAAGGAAGGAAGGAAGCAAAGGAAGGAAGGGAGGGAGGGAAGGAGGAAAGGAAGGAAGGGAGAAAAGAAGGAAAGGAAGGAAGAAGGAAAGGAAGGAAGGAGGAAGGAAGGAAAGAAGGAAGGAAGGAAGCAAAGGAAGGAAGCAAAGGGAGGGAAGGAGGGAGGAAGGAAGGAAGAATGGGAAGGAAGGAAGAAGGAAGGGAAGGAAGGAAGCAAAGGAAGGGAGGGAGGGAGGGAGGTCCCCAAAAGCAAGAAAGATACATTGTGATTTTTTTCCTAGCAGATTTCTTTATTGTTCCTTGCCCATAGACAGAATCTTACCAAACCAGAGCATGCTAACATCCCCATAAAGCATATATTAAGGGAACTACTAAGAAGCACCATCTTCACCCTCTTTCTCACACACAGACTATCAGAACTGAGTTGTCTCTTGCTTCTCTATAATGCACACCCTCCCCCTTGGGAACCCTGACAATATTCCATCACACACAAGTGAGAATCTCATTTGGAAAGGTCAAAAGGGAGAAACGTACGATGTTAGTGCTGCTATGTTGTCAGTTGCTGACATGCTGCGGACCTGGGGTTGGGGATCCCTTCCTTAGAGAATAAGTCAATCCCCTCTTCATTGTGATAGACCCTCAAGTAGTGGAAGACAGCTATCTGTAGCAACTTGGCCAATTTGTCGTGACAATCAATAGGAATAGCCATAGACTTATATACCGCTTCATAGTGCTTTTACAACCCTCTCCCAGCGGTTTTCTGAGTCAGCCTATTGCCCCCAACAATCTGGGTCCTCATTTTACCCACCTTGGAAGGATGGAAGGCTGAATCAACCTTGAACCATTCAGGATCAAACTGCTGGCAATCGGCAGAGTTAGCCTTCAATGCTGCATTGTAACCACTGCGCCACCACAGCCCTTCCTTCCTTCCTTCCTTCCTTCCTTCCTTCCTTCCTACCTACCTACCTACCTACCTACCTACCTACCTACTTTAGCAATAGCACTTAGACCCTCAAGTAGTGGAAGACAGCTATCTGTAGCAACTTGGCCAATTTGTCATGACAATCAATAGCAATAGCACTTAGACTTATATACCGCTTTATAGTGCTCTACAGCCCTCTCTAAGCGGTTTACAGAGTCAGCCTATGGCCCCCAACAATTTTGGGTCCTCATTTTACCCACCTCAGAAGGATGGAAGGCTGAGTCAACCTTAAGCCGGTGAGATTTGAACGGCCAAACTGCAGCTAGCAGTCAGCTGAAGTAGCCTAAAGTATTGCACTCTAACTACTGCTCCACCTCAGCTCATCCAAGGTGTATAAGAAGCCTGAAGGCTTCATTGAATCCCTTAGAATTAAAATATACAATACAGGAAGAATAATATAATGTAATAATTATTAAGAGAAGGGGTGGGCCAACTTGAGAAATATTGCTGCCTCGAGCAAAGTTACAAAGGGTGAGTCCTACTTCCTCCCCACGTCAAAGATGGAGTTTTAAAGCTGGATTATTATTATTTTTTTGGCACCTGAATGCAGAAAAGCACACCAGATTCCCTCTGTGACAGTTAAAAATGTAATTATGATATATTAAGGTACTAATGATTTATTTTCATTAAGTACAATAGTGACTAACCATGTATCTTGTTTCATGACACCGAAAATCTGCTAAACTGGATATCCAATTCATGCTGTTTTACAAGCTGGGATAGAGAGATGGGGGGTATTTGGGCTGAAATCCAACACATTTGGGCAGGCTTCAGGTTGAAGGCTGGATCTTCAAGGACTGAAGCTTGCAAGGCCAGAATCATCATTATCAAAACATGTTGAGATACCTTCTGCATTAAGAATAAGAAGTGAGACACCAGAATCCCATATTCATATAAAGATAGGATAAAATAGTGTAAACCCTGGCTTTTTTATAGGCTAGATTCCTGAATGTTGAAGTAGCTTTGAAGGAATTTATTTAAAGAATCATAGGGGTAGAAGAGACCTTGGAGGTCTTCTAGTTAACCCCATTCTCAAGGCAGGAGACCTTATTCCATCCTGGTCAAATGGTTGTCCAGTCTATTTTTGGAAACCTCTAGGAATGGGTTTATAGGCAGGACCGCAGTGGCTAAGACGCTGAGCTTGTCGATCGAAAGGTCGGCAGTTCAGCGGTTTGAATCCCTAGTGCCACGTAAATGGAGTGAGTTCCCATGACTTGTCCCAGCTTCTGCCAACCTAGCAGTTCGAAAGCAGGTAAAAAATGCAAGTAGAAAAATAGGGACCACCTTTGGTGGGAAGGTAAGAGCGTTCCATGCGCCTTTGGCGTTGAGTCATGCCGGCCACATGACCACGAAGAGGTCTTCGGACAGCACTGGCTCTTCAGCTTTGAAATGGAGATGAGCACTGCCCCCTAGAGTCGGGAATGACTAGCACATATGTGTGAGGAAAACCTTTACCTTTACCTAGGAATGGAGGTCTTTATTTGCTTCTTTTACGGCTACATCTGAATCTCTTTCTTCAGCTCGTCTGTTGACCCTCAAGCAGTGGTGGGATTCAAATAATTTAACAATTGGTTCTCTGCCCTAATGACCAGCTGGGTAGGCGTGGCTTGGTGGTCATGTGACTGTGTGGGCGTGGCCAACTCAACGTCACTCATGTCAATGGGTGCTTCGCCTTAGCTGTTACAATGTAATAAGGGTTAACCGGAGAGGCAGTTTCTGTAAGCAGAGCAATAAAGATTGGGCTAGAAACACCACCAGAATGTTTCCTTCCTGCCTTCCTTACAGGATTAGCCCTGTAAAGTGGGGAAAAAAACAAAATAAGGTTTCTTCCAACAACCGGTTCTCTGAACTGCTTAGAAAGTTAACAACCGGTTCTCCCGAATAGGTGCGAACTGGCTGATTCCCACCGCTGCCCTTAAGTATTGGTTGAGTTTCTAGAGAGAGATTTACTTCTACGCACTGGGTGAAGTTCTGATGAGATCTTTACTAAACTCTTGCTTTTTGCATCTCTTTTCTTGATCTTGCAGGCCATCCGATGCACTCTGTTAAACTGTAGCTGCCAGTGTTTTAAGACTGGAAAAATAAACCAACGACAGTGTGATCAGTGTCGGCATGGATGGGTAGCTCATGGTAGGTAGTATAGTATGATGTACTAAAATTCTTTGTGATGGGGTTGTTGATATTCTCTGTCTGAGAAAGTTTTGTTTGGAGTTTTAATTTAAAGTTTGGAGTTTAAAATTAAATCTAGAAACCTGTTGTTTGAAGCAAAATTGGCCAGTCTGTTTGAATAATTAAACAATATAATTGATCCTTCTGAATGAGTTTTGTCTCTAAGTGTGTACAGGTTTCCCCCACACCCCAAACGTATTTAAAAATCTGAATTGAATAAATTCAATTTGAAGACTGGATTAAGATGACTGAATGAAATCAGATCTAGCTTCCAAATTAAATCAGATTTTGCTGATTTGTATACCTCTATTGTCTAGCTGTCAGCTAGTCGTACAATTAGATAATATATATAAATCCAGTCCTCATTTTGCGTGGCAAAGCTGATGATAAGAATAAAAAATAAAAACCTAGAACATTTTTCATACGTAATTTGATTTGGTGTTGCCTCCTTTGAGGGAGAAATTGCTATACAGTATATTTTATCCTTACGTGCCAATTTGCTTTGTAATCTGCTTTGCAGTTCAATATGTGCTGAATTAACTATTACAAGTAAAACTATGGATTTAGATCACTGGTGAAATGCAAAATTTTTCCCTAGCGGTTCTGGGGCGTGACTTGGTGGGCGTGGCTTAGTGGGGGTCATGTGACTGGGTGGGCGTGACCTTTTTTTTTTTACTTCTTTTTTTTAAACTTTTTTAAAGCATTTTTTTACTAGCTTTTGCCCCAACCGGTAGTAAAAAAAAAATGCTTTAAACAAGTTTTTTAAAACTTTTAAAACTTTTTAAAACAATCAGCTGTGCTGCGCGATCGTTGGAACTTTTTTTTTTTTTTACTTTTTAAAGCACTTTTTTACTACTGGTTCGGACGAACCGTCCCGAACTGGTAGCATTTCACCCCTGGTTTAGATTGGAAAAGAGAACAACAGGTAAAGAAAAGATTGGTCTAAGACTTCTGTCTCCCAAGCATTCCAAATGATCACTTCTGATTGATTTTTTTTAAAAAATAACCAAGCTATCAGAATCTTCATTACATGCAAATCTACTTGACTTAAATCGTTTAGGTTTCTACATATTTCTTTGTATATTTCCAGCCAGGTCCATCCAGGTCAGTAAAATGAGGACCCAGATTGTTGGGGGCCATATGCTGACTCTTGAAACTGCTAAGAAACAGTTGTGAAGTGCTATATAAGTCTTAAGTGCTATTGCTAAGTAAGTTCTATAGATTGTAGCACCTGGTTTATTGCAAAGGTGAGCAATCTATGGGCCCAGATCAGGAGTGAAATTCAGCTGGCTCTATCCGGATCGCGCGATCCGGTAGTGCCTGCGGCAGGAAGCTCCGCCCACCCACCCAGACATCATCAAGTCCCGGTTTCGACCCTCTGTGCATGCACAGATGGATCTGCGCATGCGTGGAGGAGGTGCATGTGCTCACATTTGCGAACTGGTAGTGAAGATAAGTGGATACCACCCCTGGCCCAGATGTTATGGTACTACATCTCCCAGTTTCCCTTGTCATTAGCTATTTCCTAGGGTTGCTGGGAGTTGTAGTTCAGCAAATAGCAGGAAGACGAAATCCCTTGCCTATTGATCAGATATTTCTAATTTGTCAGACCATAGGGAATGATGTTGGAATGGCTGTTAAAGCATTAATTAAGGAACGATCAGATGGATAAGCGCAGAGTGCGGCAGCACGGGTGGTTATGGGAACGACATGGTGTTCCCATGTAATACCTCTCCTGCACGAGCTGCACGAGCTGCACTGGCTCCCAGTGGTCTTCCGTGTGCGCTTCAAGGTCTTGGTTACCACCTTTAGAGCACTCCATGGCTTAGGATCTGGTTATCTATGAGACCGCCTGCTGCCACCAGTAAGCCTCCCACCAGCCGGTATGCTCTCATAGAGAGGGGCTCCTCCGGGTACAGTCGGCTAAACAATTCTCGGTGGGGGCACCTACTATCTGGAATGAGCTCCCCCCGGAGATACGGAGGATCCCGGATCTACGCACCTTCCGCCGCGCTCTTAAAACCTTTTTATTCTATCAGGCTGGCCTGGCCTAATTTTTCCCTTTTTCCCTTTTAAAATACAAATTTTAAATTGGTTTTAATTTATTGGGGTGTTTTAAATCGGTCTTCAGCCAAATTATTTAATCCGGTTTTATTCTGTTTTAATTTTTGTACTAGTGTGTTTTTATCTTGTGGCTGTTCACCGCCCTGAGTCCTTCGGGAGTAGGGCAGTATACAAATCAAATAAAACATAAACAAGCATAAACATAACAATCCCTAGTTGCTGAACCGCTATTGCTAGTGTGGTTATTTTGTACCCAGTTATTCATCGGTGGCTGCATTTTCTTTTCATTGTTTCAGCTTTAAGTAAACTAAGGATCCCAAACTTGTACCCAACCAGCCAAGTGGAAATAGTCCAATCCAATGTAGTCTTTGACATAAGCAGCCTCATGCTGTATGGAACTCAGGCCGTTCCTGTCCGTCTCAAAATCCTCCTGGATCGTCTTTTCAGTGTCTTGAAGCAAGAAGAGGTCATACACATCCTCCATGCTCTGGATTGGACACTTCAGGACTACATACGTGGTTATGTTTTACAGGTAAGCATCAAATTCACGGTTCTTCCTAACAGACAAAAAGGGCGGATAGGAAGGCAGCCAGCATGGAGTCATTGGAATCCAAAATATCAGGACACGTAGAAGACGTATCGCCATAGAGTTCTTGAAGAACAGGGATGGAATCAGACATTATCTCCACCGAAGCACAATTTTTACTATGGTAGGGAGATATACAAAGCAACCTAAAAAAAGTGGGATTGCTAGGCCTTTAGCTAGAGTTATGCAAATTAAAATATATGGATGATTGACCAATAGGATTGGAATATACATGTCAGGCTTCGATGCTATCTCAAAATAAATGAACTTCCAAACTGCCAATCTTTAAGGAAATTTTCTCTTTATTTGAGTACAGCAACCGGATCCTGGCTCTTTCGCGGTCAGTACTGACCTTTGCCCCCCAATCCCTCCCTTTCCGATCCCCAATTCTCTGCTTCTCATTGGCTATCTTCCAAGTCACTCTCCTGATTCCTTTTCCCATCAGTTCACAGGAATGTTTCCCCCCCCCCCTTCATCTCCAAGGAGACTGAAACTTCAAAGGGATTTAGCAGGCAAAAGTTCAGGCTTCATCCTCCCTTTTTCTATGTCAGCGCTGAGACGCTGAAAATACATATATATAAGGTCTGTAAAGATTCTCAGTCATCCAGGTCATCGTTGTCCCAAAAGTGCTTTTTTATCAGGAGGCAACTGGACTTTCTTGTTTGTCTTTGAAGACGTTTCGCTTCCATTCTCTGGATGGTGAGGGAATGGAAGGATTTATATTCCTTGCAGACAGCTGGTCATTTGCATCCTTTTAGAGGGTGGTTGAAGCACTTGGAGGTTTATGTGGGTGCTCCTGGTTCCTGCAGTCTGCAATTTTTTTCTGGAAATCCATTCCTATTCCCACGAACACCCTTTGAATGGTGTGGGAGCAGGAATGGATTTCCAGAGAAAAATTGCAGGCTACAGGAATCATTTGCACTACTCAGGTGTTTAAACTCTTGCCGCGGGGCTTCAAAGGGCCGCCCCACAGCTGATCAGTGTGGTGGTAGACCAGTGCACTCGAAAAACAAATGGGTAGACTGGTGCCTCTAAAAACAAATGGGTAGACCAGGATGCTCCAAGAACAAATGGGTAGATCAGTGCCTCCAAAAACAAATAGGTAGACCAGGACACTCTAAGAACAAATGGATAGACTGGTACAGCTCTGCAAGCAGTTAAAAGCCTGGTAGACCAGTACCTCTGCTAAATCCTAAAGAATTGTCACATGACCATTAAACCACGCCCACAAAATAAGCCACGCCCACAGAACCGGTAGTAAAAAAATGTAGAACCCACCCCTGTTCGTTACCAAGTGTCATTCATTCACTGCATAATTACCGAGATCCAAGTGACATCCTTTTAGATTTGACCTGCATCAAGCATAGACGTCCTCTCGACACAATACCCATTGCCCACCTCTCTGCTCGCTGTGCTTCCTTCCTTTAATGTAAAGTATGATTTACATGATGCCCCCAATAAATATTTAATGCCACTTGATAATCTTGCTTTTTAGTGTTAAGATGAAAAAAAAAAAAAAAAGACCAGGGGCTCAATTACCTTGAACCTCTTTTGCATGAAAAATTGATGACGATACGTTCATCTTTAGAAAACCTCTCGCGTGCCCAGTGAAATTTCTCAGTGGGCCATCAAATACATGTTCTGTAATAAAATATTTATTGTAGTTATTGGGGAAAAGTTTGGTAGAGGTTGGGAGTTTGAAAGAACTCCAACACTCTGGTGTAATTACAGCTGTGCTCTCTGAACCGGAGAAGGGATCGATTCGGGTTCATTTGCTCTTCTGATCTTAGCGCAGAATATGATTAAAGTTGCAAAGGAAGAATACTCAACTTAGAAGTGAGGCTAAATCTCCTTTTTGATTGCTCCACCGTGTTGCCTTGTACTTGGGTTTTGTTCCACCGGCACATATCCTAACATTATTGGGAGGATCACAAAACACCTTTCCAATCATTCTGTTAGGATGACTGTAGAAAGAACTCGGGCCAAGGTGATTGAAAACTCAAGAATGACATGCTGCAAAGGTGTGCTGGCAACCTGTCCACAGGTAGATCAATTATGTGGATTCCGCTAGACAGAAGCCCTGATTTCTCAAAAAGCTGTCCAAGATCAGCAACTAGCAGAGGCTAAACTGGTTCCTAAGCAGGGGTGAAATGTAAAATTTGTTACTACCGGTTCTGTGGGCGTGGCTTGGTGGGGGGGTGGTAATGTGACTGGGTGGGTGTGGCCAACTTTTTTTTTTTTTAACTTTTCAAAGCATTTTTTCTAATGCTTTGAAAAGCCTCTCTGCCGATCAGGAACTCAGCTGGGATCGTCAGAGACTTTTCAAAGCATTTTTTTTTACCACCTCTTCGGCCAAGAGGTTGCAGAAAAAAATGCTTTGAAAAGCCTCTGACGATCCCAGCTGAGCCACATGATCATCAGAGGCTTTTTTTTTTTTTTACTTTTAAAAGCATTTTTTCGTCAGAAGAGGTTGTAGAAAAAATGCTTTTAAAAGTTAAAAAAAAGCCTCTGATGATCGTGCGGCTCAGCTGGGCATGGGTGTGGGGTGCAGGGATTTTTGCTACCGGTTCTTTGAATCACCTGCCACCATCGCTACCGGATCAGGCGATCCGGTCCAAACCAGGAGCATTTCACCCCTGCTCCTAAGACAAGGGTGGCTTTTTTGGATGAGGTCCGGCTGGTAGCCTTTTGTTCCTTTTCTGCTGGATTTCTTGAAACAGCTTGGTGGAACAAATACAAAGGAAAGCAGTGATGGGATTCAACATTTTTTACTACCAGTTCTTCTTTTGTTGTTGTTGTAAAGTTTTTTTTTTTATTTTTTAAGACAAACAAACATTTAGTACATCATTCATTTCTTCCATGTAACATTTCAGTGTTATCTTTAAAAGTTTCTTCTCTTCTCTACCTCTTCTGTCTTCAATCTCACCAAATCCATTACAAATATTTTTCACTAATATAATCTTTTAATTACAACCAATTCTTTTTGTTTTCCAATCTCTTTTAAAAACTTATTTGTTTCTCTCTTCTAACCAATAGTAAAATTTATTCCATATCTTAAAGTATTCTGAATCTTCTCTTTCCTTTATCATCATAGTTAATCTATTCATTTCGGCACAATCTACATTTTTTTTAATTACTTCTCCCTCCAAAGGTATATTCTCTACTTTCCAATTTTGTGCATAAACAATCCTTGCCGTTGTTATTACATGAATAATCAAATATACATATTATCTTTACTAATTTTCTCTGATAAGATACCCAATAGGAATAGTTCTGATTTTAAATCTATACGTTGATGTATCATTTCCTCCACCCATAACTTAATTTTATTCCAATAGTTTTTCGCTTCAGGGCATGTCCACCACATGTGGTAATATGAACCTGGTAGCTGGTGACATTTCCAACATTTAGCTGATTTATCTTTAAACATTTTTGCCAGTTTCTCAGGGGGCATATGCCATCGATAAAACATTTTATATTGATTTTCCTTATATGCAGTGGACATTTTTTACTACCAGTTCTGTGGGCGTGGCTTGGTGGGTGTGACAGGGGAAGACACTGCAAAATCCCCATTTCCTCCTGATCAACTGGGACTCGGGAGGCAGAGAATAGATGGGAGCGGGGCCAGTCAGAGGTGGTATTTACCGATTCTCCGAACTACTCAAAATTTCCGCTACCGGTTCTCCAGAACTGGTCAGAACCTGTTGAATACCACATCTGGAAGGAAGGCTTCCAAAGCAGTTTGCAACTTGATTTTTAAAAAAAAAAAAAAAAAGTCACGATGTAAAAGGAAAAAGAAGCAGAAAAAGAAATGCAGAAATGTAATTGCCACATTTTGGGGGCCATATTTTATTAAAGTTCCCACCTTGCCCTTTTGATGCCAGGCCAAGGATTTTCAGAGTCGTGGTGGCACAATGGTTGGAAATGCAGTATTGCAGGCTAACTCTGCTGACTGCCAGCAATTTGGCAGTTCAATTCAAGGTTGACTTAGCCTTCCATCCTTCCAATGTTGATAAAATGAGGAACCCAGATTGTTGGGGGCAAGATGCTGACTCTGTAAACCACTTGGAGAGAGCTGTAAAGCACTGTGAAGCAGTATGTAAGTCTAAGTGCTATTGCTATTTAAGTTTCCCATTGAAAGAAGAGAGAAGGTCTCCCAATTCTTGAGATTCTCAGTCATCCAGGTCATGGTTGTCCCAAAAGTGCTTTTTTTTCAGGAGGCAACTGGACTTTCTTGCTTTTTCTTTTGAAGACGTTTTGCTTCTTCTCCAGCTCTGACTGGATGGTGGGGAATGGAAGGATTTATATTCCTTGCAGACAGCTGGCCATTTGCATCCTTTTAGAGGGTCATTGAAGCACTTGGAGGGTCTCCCAATTCTTCTTTCTCATGATCTCCCCAGTTGTCTTCACTTCTCTTTCTGCTGTACTCTTGACAATCAGTTATGTTAGACAGCAAGTAGACCAGATAAATGAAGAAGAGCAGCTTGGGTTTAAGACCAACATCTAGTCTCTCTCCTCTTGTACAGGGCAATTGAGAGTGCTCTACTTGTTAGAAACCAAACAGAACATTTCTCTCTTTGGTCACCCTGGAGAAGTCAACCCAATTCAATGAACTAATCTACTTTTCTGTTGAGGCTACTATGTTGCCCTTTCAAGTGTATTGTTACTGTTGTCATTTGTCTTTTTGAAGGATGCTTCAGGAAAAGTCCTGGATCACTGGAGTATCATGTCCGGCGAAGAAGAGCTGGCTACCTTGCAGCAATTTCTACGTTTTGGGGAAACCAAGTCCATTGTGGAGCTGATGGCCATTCAGGAGAAAGAAGGGCAATCCATTACTATCCCACCGACCACAGCCAGTATGGATATTAGAGCCTTCATCGAAAGCTGCAATCAGAGAAACTCCAACCTTTCGGCTCCTTTAGACAAAATGCACCCCATCCACGTCCATCACTTTGAAAATGTGGTCAATAACATGGCGTTTATGCTGCCCTTTCAGTTTTATAGCCCCGTTCCTCCACCTCTGATTGGTTCGCTCCCAGAGAGGCTCTTGATGGAGTCCTCTCGAGATCACAGCCCTGACTTAAAACAAGACGACTACATGCCATTTGCTGAAAACAGTTTCTTAATTTCCAATCCATCATTTCACCCAGAAAAGGAGAAAGGGACCATCAGCCCGGACCTCACTTTGAAACTGAAAGAGGACGTTTCACCAAGTGGTTTGAAAACTCAGACCGCGTCCTCCAAGCTGGAAACAAGCCAGGTGTCTCAAGAAGCTAAGATGAAGTCAGTTGACAAAAATGGGGCCGCAATAAGGAAAGGGCGTGTTTTCTGTACGGCCTGTGAGAAGACCTTTTATGACAAGGGCACTCTGAAGATCCACTACAACGCCGTCCATCTGAAAATCAAGCATAAATGCACCATTGAAGGCTGCAACATGGTGTTCAGCTCGCTGAGGAGCCGAAACCGTCACAGTGCCAATCCCAACCCCAGACTACACATGCCCATGAACCGAAACAACCGGGATAAAGATCTCCGCAATGGGTTGTCCCTCCGTGGTCTGGAGGAGACCAAAAGGACCGATTTTACCCTTTTGCCTCCCGATCACAGATCGGTTCCTATCTATGGGAGTTCTGGTACCGATGCCAAAATCCAGCCAGGTTTTCACCACAGCGGACACAACGGTGTCCTCTTTCCCAATTTGAAGACGGTGCAACCAGTGCTTCCCTTCTACCGCAGCCCGGTCACCCCAGCCGAAATAGCAAACACACCAGGTACGCTTCCTTCTCTACCTCTGGTTTCCTCGTCGGTACCTGAACCGCAGGGGTCCAGTGAGTTGCCCTTTGACCCATTGCCTAAGAAAAAATCCCGTAAGTCTAGCATGCCCATCAAGATAGAGACAGAAGCTGTTGACACCACTAGCCCAGCTAATGAAGTGGCCGGTTCAGAAGATGATGGGACTTCGAAGGCGGTAAGTGAAGGGCCTGTGGAGATGGGGGTGTCTAGGATAGAAAAAAATGCCAATCATCTCACGGAGAAGCAATCTCACTCAGAGGCGTTGGGGATGTCCATTTCCAAGGTTGGAGGGCTCAAATCGTTGCAGGCTGTCGAGACAGATAACCAGTGCACTGCAATGGACCAACGGCATAAGCCAGACCAAGACAAATCGCTAAGAATAGCCTCTTGTGAGAATGCACACGAAGCATCCAACCAACACCACGATGTGACCAAAGCAGCATCTGAGCCCTACGGCTACCTTAGAGAACCGTTGAATTGCAGGATCCCAATGAACAGCTGGCCCGAACTGCATTACCACTTGTTGAGTGGAAGCAGTTTCAGCACGCTATCCAACCGGAGTCTGGCTGTTCCTGAGTTTGAAGCGTGTAAAGAGATGGAACACGGGTCTCCCCGGGCCCTGGGCCTTCCGCAGGAAGACGCCCGCTTTCGTTGCGACATCTGCCTGAAGACTTTTAAAAACCCTTACAGTGTCAAAATGCATTTTAAAAACGTGCATCTGAAAGAAATGCACACTTGCGTTGTGGAGGGTTGCAATGCCGCGTTTCCCTCGCGTAGAAGCCGAGACAGGTAAGGATGAGCGGGCAAAATCACTGTGTACCCCCCCCCCATTGTGTTTAAAATAAATGGGTTTACACAAGAGGGCTTATTTTATGTTTTGGGGAGGGATGCAACAATCTGTTCATGTCTCCTTTACTGGCCCATTACACTCTCTTGTCAGAACAGCATTAAAATGAAAATCCATTGTGAAAAGGTTCTCTTAGAATAACAGAGTTGGAAGGGACCTTTGAAGGTCTTCTAGTCCAACCCCCTGCTTAGGCAGGAAACCCTACACCACTTCAGACCAATGGTTATCCAATCTCTTCTTAAAACCTTCCAGTGTTGGAGCATTCACAACTTCTGGAGGCAAGCTGTTCCACTGGTTAATTGTTCTCACTGTCAGGAAATTTCTCCTGAGTTCTAGGTTCCTTCTCTCCTTGATTAGTTTTCGCCCATTGCTTCTTGTCCTGCCCTCAGGTGCTTTGGAGAATAGCTTGGCTCCCTCTTCTTTGTGGCAGCCCCTGAGATATTGGAAGACTGCTATCCTGTCGCCTCTAGTCCTTCTTTTCATCAAACTAGACATACCAGTTCCTGCAACTGTTCTTCATATGTTTTAGCCTCCAGTCCCCTAATCATCTTTGTTGCTCTTCTCTGCACTCTTTCTAGAGTCTCCACATCTCCACATAGAACTAAACTCTGCTTTTCAGAAGGCAAGGAGGTGGCCATATTGCTGATAGGCGATGAAAATAGAAAAGAAGTGCATTTTTAAGATTAAGATGAAGGAGGTTAAGTACCGCTTCACATTCTGACTTTACTTTATTAATGGGGGTTCGTTTTCCTTGCCAGGTTTTCTATCCACGTTATAAAGTAAGGATGAACAATAATGTCTTTCTAGAAATCACAGTGGAAGATTCCTCTGTATTTTTATTTATTTTTTATTGCTGTCACCATTTCTATCCTGCCGTTCTAATATCCACTAAGCAAAGTCTGGTCTCTTTTTATCTTGGGAGGTTTAAGAAGAGTATAGAGTTCTTTGGAATCGTCCTGGCCACTGCTGGCCCAAAATAAAGTCCTCCGTATTGCTTTTAAATCTAGCAGTTTCCATCCATTATTCCTTGTCTGGCCTTCGAGTGCTTTGAAAAATAGCTGGACCCCCTTCCTCTCTGTGGCAGCCCCTCAAATTTTGGAAGACTGCTATCATGTCTCCCCTGGTCCTTCTCTTCACTAGACCAGCCATGACCAGTTCCTGCATTGACAGTCAGAATTGTCACAGCTCCTATTCTTTTTCAGTTCTTTGGCGACATTTCCCCCTCCTTGGGGATAATATTCTGTGCATCTGATAATGGTTTTTTTGTCTGGAATGATTGTGTTTATAAAATGCAACAGGTCACTTTACCGGTTTAGTGCAAATAGGGCTGGAAATAATATTAACACGGAATATGATTGCCGTTCAGGATCACCTCTGTTTGCCTTTAGCTGCAGAATTTTATACAGGAGTGAAATCTAAAATTTGTTACTACCAGTTCTGTGGGTGTAGCTTGTTGGGGGGGCGGGGGTAATGTGACTGGGTGAGTGTGGCCAACTTTTTTTTTTTTACTTTTAAAAGCATTTTTTTGGCCGAAGTGGTTGCAGAAAAAAATGCTTTTAGAAGCCTCTGACGATCAGGCAACTCAGCTGGGATCACCAGAGGCTTTTAAGGGCATTTTTTCCCCTCTCTTCGGCCAAAGAGATTGTAAAAAAATGCTTTTAAAAGCCTCTGATGATCCCAGCTGAGCCGTGCGATCATCAGAGGCTTTTTTTTTTCTTTTAAAAACCTAAAGAGGTTGTAGAAAAAATGCTTTTAAAAATAAAAAAAAAAGCTTCTGATGATCGCACAGCTCAGCTGGGCATGGGGGAGGGGGCAGGGATTTTTGCTACTGGTTCTCCGAACCACCCGCCACCATCGCTACCAGATCGGGTGATCCGGTCCGAACCAGGAGCATTTCACCCCTGATTTTATATTTTAATGAGCACTGCTATCCTGTCTCCCCTGGTCCTTCTCTTCACTAGATCAGCCATGCCCAGTTCCTGCAACCGCTCATTGTATGTTTTAGCCTCTGATCCCCTTTTAACACTTAACAACTTTTAACTGTTTTTTTTTTCCTAAAAAGGAAGCTTCCCTGCTCCTCTTTTTTTACTCTAGATATTTCTTTTTTATTTCTCCAGACACAGCTCCAATTTAAACCTTCACCATAAACTTTTAACGAAAGACCATTTGGACATCAACAAGAACCATTTCAATGCGATCGATCTCTTGAAGGACATGGCCAAAGACGTCTGTCCAGAAGCCTGCTTGAAAGAACATCTGGAGCAACACACCACGGTCATTTTCAAAAGCAAAACAAACAGAACTGGCAGCTTGGTTTTCCCAATGAGCAAGATCGCACAAGCCTGTCCCGAGAGCTGCGGGCCTGACCCCAACGAGGGAGCCATTCTGGATTTAAGCACCACGTCTAGCGTTAAATCCGAGAGTGGAACTCACTCCTCTTGGGATTCAGATGGAGGCAACGAAGAAAGCCCTTTAGAGGACAGCAACGAAAGCTGTGAAAGTATTTGCTTGACGCCCGATGAAGAGCTTTACCAAGACTGTTGTCCGGTGGAGGCCCCTAACCCGAATTTCCCAACCGCACCTTCCTGCTCGCCAATCACCTGTCACCTCTGCCAAAAAAGCTACAGTAATAAAGGAACCTTCCGAGCCCATTACAAAACCGTGCACCTCCGTCAGCTGCACAAATGTAAAATCCCGGGCTGCAACACGATGTTTTCTTCCGTTCGTAGTAGGAACCGACACAGCCAAAATCCCAATTTACACAAGAGTTTGAGCAGGTCGTCCCACAGCCCTCTGTAATAATAGCTCAGTATTTCAGAGTATTTCAGTTGCTGTTGTTGTGTTCTATTTATCATTTCAGCATTTTCTTCTTCGTTGTTGTTAAGCGTTAGAAAGAGGCACGGTTTCCCTTGCTTTTCTGTACACCCTGTTCGAAACACGAGGTGCAATTCCATTCTCGTTCCAATGCACCCACCCCAATGGGTTCGTTTTTTGCATACTGTAAACGTGGACGCCAATATAATATAATGAGATACAAAGCTAGCCCACAAAATGAGTCAGGTTTTTTTTTTCCTCTTCACTCTTCTCTTCTGTTATAAAACGAAGTCCAGCTTGTGACACCAATATTTTGCATTTGACGCCCAGATGCCATTTTCGGCACCAGTCCTGTCTTTGTTTTAATGTGTAGCTCCTCCCATGAGCTGACTTGACAGTATTAAATTAATGTGGTGGTTTCCCCATAATTTATTATTGTATGCCTGGGGAAGAGAAAGATGGCAGATTTAAGAAAAACTGTAGTAGCATTTGATTCTGGAGTCCTTGGTGGCAGTAGAAATTCTGTTTGAAGACCCATTGTTGAGTTCTCTTCTGCCCTATGGCTTGTATACTGTTCTCACCACATTTGAAAACAGGACAATTCCACAGGTTTTCTTCTATATCTGAAGGACACAGTTGGCTTCAAGATGGACCTATGAACTGCCAGATGCTAAAGCCACTCAGCAGTTCTTGAGTGTCTCTTGAAACTTACTTTCAAGCAACCCCGTATTTTTCTTTGCAAGGAAACAAATCCTAGAAAACAATGCAAGTTCTAATTTTGTGTGTGTGTGATTTTTTTGGAAAAACTCTCCACTGACTTTTGAGAGGATCGCATGAATTATATACAGGACCAGCGAAACCTGAGACGCATTCAAACATTTTGAACCACACGTCGGACATTTTGAAATGCAATGTATAGTTTTTACTGCACTTTTTTTTATTGCCTCATTGAGAAAAATTAAATCCTGGGGGGAAAAAATTGCATTCGACATTTTCCAGAATTCGGCAGGAAGTGACGCAAAAGAGGGAGGATCTATTAATATGAATAGATATCTCTCTACTGTGTTGATGTACAATGGTGGGCTGGGCAGAAGACCGATATTTTATTACGACTTTAATAAGAATCGTCCACTGATTTTGATTATGTTCTGTTTTGTATTAGCACATTATTTAGTATAAATGAATAATATTCCGCATCCTGGTCATTATGCATAATATCACTTTGGTGTTATGTCTTATGCACTTAACGACACTGGAATTGGTCTTACATTTTACTGAAAGGACACTTTGGTTCTATTTAATTTTCAATCAGGCGATTGCATTCCTGTGGTTGTGTACGCCACGTGCAAATACATTTGGTGAAATAATGATGAGCAGTGAAAGCAATTCAAAGATTTTTTTTTTTAATCACTAGACCTTTGAATGATATATATTTATATCATGGGTTGATCCATTGTATTCAGCAAGAATGATGCCAAGGGCACATTAAGTACATATGATGCCAAAATCATTCCAATTCTGTTTGTTGTTTGTTTGTTTGTTTGTTTGTTTCTTCCTTCCTTCCTTCCTTCCTTCCTTCCTTCCTTCCTTCCTTCCTTCCTTCCTTCCTTCCTTTGACATGAGATCTCTCTCCTCCCCAGATTTTTCCAGTTGGCTACATTTGAAAATCTGTTATTTGTTGTTGTCACTGTTGTGTAATGTCTGAATAATATTAAGTTAAACAAAAATGTTTTTTTCTTTACATTGCAGATAAGATAAACAGGGCAAGGTATGTATCTTGGATACACAGTGATTAATTTATTCTAAGCCAGACAGTGCGTACTATCCCATAAAACCCAGTTGCACTCAGTTGCATTATTCTTGCTCTGACGTGTAAAGGTTGCAGTCCCAGTTTACTGTTGCTAGAGTCTAAACTTTATTTTTTAAAAAAAAAAAAAGTCTAATCAACAGTTAGATTGGGTGGGGGCTCCAGATTCGTAAGGGAGGGGACCGTTTATATCAGCAGCTGAGCAATTTCCAAAGAAATTGTCAGTTATAAACTGACTCCTTCAAACCAAATTGGATTTGTGCACTGATTCCAAAATGAGATTTTGAAGACTGGATAAGAGAGAACAATGGGATGTTCAACCTTGGCAACTTTAGAATTTGTTCTGTTCTGTTCCGTTCCGTTCTGTTCCATTCAATATTTTCTATTCTATTCCATTCCATTCCATTCCATATTTTCTATTCTGTTCCGTTCCATTCCATTCCATTCCATATTTTCTGTTCTGTTCTATTCTATTCTATTCTATTCTATTCTATTCTATTCTATTCCATATTTTCTATTCCATTCTATTCCGTTCCATATTTTCTATTCTGTTCCATTCCATTCCGTATTTTCTATTCTATTCTATTCTATTCTATTCTATTCTATTCTATTCTATTCTATTCTATTCTACTGTACTCTACTCTACTCTACTCTATTCCATATTTTCTATTCTGTTCTGTTCTGTTCCATTCCATATTTTCTATTCTATTCTATTCTATTCTATTCTATTCTATTCTATTCTGGCTGGGGAATGCTGGGAGTTGAAGTCCATAAATCTTAAGGTGGCCATGGTTGGACACACCTACTTTATCGTGTGGTCCCAATACGCTTAAATCCAAAGATTGATTTGTGTGTTTTGGATGGAAATTCATCCAAGACTCGAAGATCCTAATGTTGCAGCAGCATTGATATTGACATGAAGGTTGAACGGAATGAGTGAATAAGCCAGGTGAGCAGAAGACACAAGGGAAGAGTTGTGACTTGCAACAGGGTTAATAAAGTTGGCAAGTCTCTTCCCCATTCCCACAGGTTTTGTTATACATAAGAACATCTTTTTAAAAAAGGAGCAGATGCTGAATACTGTGGATTCTTTAGAATTTCAGGCCTTCTCTCCTGCAACTGAGCAAAATGAGGTCTCAGAAGTTACTCAGGAAAGCTCAACTGATCAGCTTGACTAGGTGGCTCAGTGGCTAAGACACTGAGCTTGCCGATCAGAAAGTTCAGCGGTTCGAATCTCTAGTACAGGTCTTCTTCGTGAGCAGGGGGTTGGCCTCCAAGGTCCCTTCCAACTCTATTACTGATGAGAATCCTCTTCATAAACTTTGACAGCACTGCCAGAAAGTGGTGTGAAGATGTAGTAAAACCAGTCTGAATAGAACGGGCAACGGTCAGGTTGATGCCATTCCTATGTTTAAATATGCCAAGCTATGCACAGAGGTTTCATCACAGACTAAATGAAGCAAAACTAGTTAACATTTGTGCTGTAAATAGGGTGTAGTTGTACCATGCAACAGGCGTACCAAAAAAAAAAAATCTCAGGGAAACAAAGCTCATTGTCAAGAGGAAGATAATCCACACACACACAAAACAAGTTGGCAATTCTCAACCTGTGAAAAGGGGATTTGGGGTGACCCTTTGGTGGAGAACTGTTGCTTTAGCAGATACTCCACACAACAGCGCTAGTGAACAGATCTAAGGAAACAGTGTACGTTGAGTGTAACTACATACTCATACTTCATACTGTTGCTTTAGCAGATACTCCATACAACAGCACTAGTGAACAGAGCTAAAGAAACAGTGTACGTTGAGTGTAACTACATATTCATACTTCATACTGTTGCTTTAGCAGATACTCAACATAACAGCACTAGTGAACAGATCTAAGGAAACAGTGTACGTTGAGTGTAACTACATACTCATACTTCATACTGTTGCTTTAGCAGATACTCAACATAACAGCACTAGTGAACAGATCTAAGGAAACAGTGTACGTTGAGTGTAACTACATACTCATACTTCATACTGTTGCTTTAGCAGATACTCAACATAACAGCACTAGTGAACAGATCTAAGGAAACAGTGTATGTTGAGTGTAACTACCTACTTGAAGCATAATTTTGAGGTTGTCCGTAGCACTGAAAAGAAGTTGGACTGGTTCCACCTGCATTGTTCTCCTAGGCTGATGGTTGGACAAATGGGATCACAAAGAAATCACCCAGAGAAAAAGGTAGAAACAGGATAAATCTGAATCATTAAAACATTTTGTTTTGTTGTATACAAACATAGGAATTCATTTCAAGGTTGGATTCCTTTTTTTAGGGTATGACTTTCGGTTTGAAAAACAGTTCGGACAATCTCATCTCATGTTGTTTCGTGATTAAAAGTAAAACGTTCTCCTTTATTCCTGCCTTACTGAATCACATACTCTAAAGAGGATTGGGACCTCAACTCCCACGTTGCAACTTCTAATGACCACATTGCACTGATATGTGCCCCATCCAACTGAGGTCAAAGTAGCTAGACATAGAATTCAAGCCCATCATATCTTTTTCCATTGATTTCAACTCTCTTTATTAATTTCCCTTGTTGTTGATGTTGTTGTAAATGAGCTTACTTACATTTTAATATCTTTTTTTTAAATGCAGTGAAAGAAATGGGTGTTGTAAGTGAAAGTCGTCTTGCTCCCATCTTATGTTTTCTTACTATTCTGCCAAAGTAATGCTGTTTTGTATTTCTCCAGAATTTTTATGTGTTAATAAAAATGTATAACACTGTCTCTCAGTTGATCCTAGCCAGACTCACTCAAGCCACGTTGCAAATGGAAGTGAGGGACATGGATGAATGTTGTTCCGCAGAGTAGTCCACATGCTGGGAGATACCCTCAAGAAGCTCCTTTCTCTGTTAGGTGGCCTCTGCATCTTGGATAGTGAGGGAAAGAACAGAATGGCTTATCAGATTAGTATCGAGAGCAGAAGTCTCCAAACTTGTCAATTTGTGGACTTCAACTCCCAGAATTCTGATAATGCTGCTGAGCAGTGGTGGGATTCAAATAATTTAACAACCGGTTCTCTGCCCTAATGACCAGCTGTGTGGGTGTGGCCATGGTGGGCATGGCCAGGGGGTGTGACAGGCAGCACTCCGCCTCCTGCATCCCCCTGGGAGCGAAAACGGGCCGTGGGGGACCCGCAGCACCCCTCCTGCCCCATTTTGGGCCTAGGAGGCCTCCCTGCAGCCTCCTGGGAGTGAAAATGGGCCGTGGGGAGTGCCACATACCCCCTGCATCCTGTTTTGGGCCTAGGAGGCATCCCTGAAGCCTGGGAGGCCTGCCACACACACCCGTGCCCTGTTTTGGGCCTAGGAGGTCTTCCTGCATTTTCCTGGGAGTCAAAATGGGGCATGTGGGGACTCCTGGAAGGGGCGGGGTGGGGAGGGACGGAGCCAGCCAGCAATTTATCGGTTCACCCAAACCGGCTGAATCCCATCATTGCTGCTGAGGAATTCTGGGATTTGAAGCCCACAAGTTCCCGAATTTGGAGATCCCTGCTCTATTGAGCCAAGTAAGATGGAATAGAAAGAGGCAATCCTTTGGTTTATAGTTAGTAAGATCTTTAGGTGTTTAAGTAGCATTTAGATTGTTTTTTTGGGTTCAAAACAAACTACCCAACCCCAGTTAACGAACAAGCAGGAACTATATTCTGAGGTAATGGAAGTTTCTGAAGCATCTTCCAAGGACAATGGAAGAAACCATCTGGAGATTACTAGAAGATGAAGAAGTCCGGCCAGTCTCTGCCTCTTGTGACAAAAGTGGCTCAAACTTCAGACCTAACTTTTAGGAAAACACATTCTTCTCCAAAACAAGATGAAGACTATTATGTTAGGTAGATAAATGGTTCACCAATTCACTCCAACCAGCCAGCCTTCAGTCACTGAGTAGGGGGGGAAAAAACCCTATGAGTAAGCTTACATTCTACATTTGCTTAACTATAGCTTTGTTGAATAAAGCACAATCGGTTGGGTTCACACAAACTGCTGAGCCATAAAATAGTTAAGAAACTATAGCGGCTAGATCAGGGGTGTCAAAGTCAAGGGCCGTCGGCCTGATCCCCTCTGTGTTGTGGTTGGATCCAGCCCATGGAGCCATCCTGGTCTACCCAATGCAAACAGGAAAGATTGGGCCATTGTGGCTTCGGCCCAGTCTAACCAGTGTGAAGAAGAAAGATCAGGCCAGCATAGCTTTAGCTTGGTGTACCCAATGCGAAGAGGAAACCTGTCAATAGTTTGCGGAGTGGTATCAAGATGGCCACACCAACCCGGTTGGCCACACCCACCCAGTCAGCCCTGCCCGCCTGGCTCCCGGCTCCCCCGAGGTCAACCACAGCCCCATGTGGCCCTCAATGAAATTGAATTTGACACCCCTGGGCTAAATTCAAACATCATGCTTAAAATAAACCATACATGAATAATGGCTCAGACCAATGCATGAATCCTAATATGGATATCTGGAAAAAGAAAATGAATTGGAATATGTAGACATCCCCTTCTCAACTAAAACACAATTCTTGCGTGCTTTTGTTACAAAAGCATTAACACTCCTTATGAAATGAAAACAGCTTGGAAGGAGGGATGACTACTTTCCTCCAAGGAGTGACTATTCAAGTTATTTATTTTATACAACTCCGTTCTTCCTAGTAATTAAAAAGTCCATTCAGTGGTGTTTCCCAAACTCAGGGGAAAAACATAACTGATTCATAATGAGAACAGGTGCCTTGTTTTCTGCTTTGAGATCAAAGAAAAATCCTAAAGCATAGAGATAAAAATGTTCTGTTGGAGAATTTGCTCCATCTGCTGAAAAATTTCTCCCAGTGAAGTCCTGCCAAAAAGAGATAACTACCCTATAATTCAGGGGGTCAGTAATATTTACTTTGGCAATGAAACAAGGGGACCAGGGTGTAATATAACATCACCTGTCCCATGTCTTGTGGTGCCTTGTCTTGCCCAACCTTGACGTACCCCATTGAAAAGGAAGATGTAATTGGTTATCAAAAACAGAACATATTGGTTAATCTGTTTAAATAATAGAAAAGACTTGTAGATTGGCTTTTATATTTTGGCAATGGTTTACTCTCCAAGCTTGTTTCAGTTTAGTTTCTGAACGTTTCATTACCGGTTTAGGTAATATCATCAGCGGGATTTTCTTGTCCTATTCCTCTTTAGCTTATATATGACACTCCTAATTCATTGCAACATATGTTGGCTGCTTGGATTTACATGGGAATGTTTGCAATCCAGATTCACCCGGTGACTATTCGCTCAAGTATTGGCCTGTAGAACTATGCTTGCTGTCATGCTCATCCTTGAGGTTAACTTGCGTGATTAAATAGGAACGCCATTTCTTCTCCAGCCTCCCAGCTCCACCTTATCCATGTCAGTTGCATTTCCTTGGGACAGTTGCTGGCTGAAAATTTAGGAGAGGGGTATGAAAAATGGGGGAGGGAGGGTTACTGTGCAGTAAAGGAAGGGTTGCTTAAACTCTTTACAGTCCAACACTGCATTGGGGACAGAAATTGTGTTCTATTTTTCTGCCTACGAAGTTAGGATTGAATTAAATGTCAAGCAGAAGACAAGAATTTCTAGGGAATTTAGAATGTCTGAGAAGAGCAATGCAAAGAGAATGTGGACTGATGCTTGGCTTATATGTCATTGCCTGTCTATGTGAGTGGGGACGGACAAACAGACAGACAGGCAAGACACCAGAATATAAACTGACAGCAAACCGCACAACTCACTAGCACTGATGGTGTTATCTCGTTTGGGTAATGAAGTCTGCAAGAAAATAAGCAAGGCAAAAAATTCTGGCACCAGATAAGACAATGGATAGAGGAGATACTAATGCAAAATGTAGAAATAAAACTGGAATTCTTTCTACTGGGTATTATTGAGAGCAAATACAACAAGAGCACAATTTACCTAATATTACACATTCTAACAGCAGCAAGATTGGCTTTTGCACAAAAATGGAAAAAACAAAGAGACCCCCACAGAAGTGTTAGCTAAAATATTAATTTGCGCGGAAATGGACAGACTGATCTTGGAACTTAAAGATAAGAATGAATCAGAGTATTATGAAATCTGGGACAAATTTTATTATTGGCCGGAAAGGGGGAGAAATGCTGGGATATGGGACCGTTGATGAGCAAAATGCTTGGAAGTTTTTATGCTAATTTGTTATGATAGATACGATTGAATTAGATATCGAAATAATCTATATGGATGAAAGAATATACCTATTTGAAATGTGATAATCAGTGTAAATATGTATAGAGACAAGGAAGTGTATTAATTATACAACAAAATTTGATGAAAATGTTTAAACTGGAGATGTCACATTATGTCCATTGTTTTTAATTTGTATTATAAATTAAAAAAAACTTTTTTAAAAAAGAAAGAAAAGAAAACAAGCAAGCTCAGAGGGCATCAAGGAGCCCCCTGAGCTACAAATATTCTCCTTTATTTGTTACTAAACAGAGCTGTTATACCTCTATTCTAATCTGCATCCTTCTTTTGGATGGAAGTGCCAAAAATGGATGCTCGAAAGAAAATTTCTTTGGTCAGCTCAGGTCTGACCAGGGAAACTCTAAACATTCTTCCATGTTTCTGAAGCTCTTGTCTTACACATGTCCAGCTATGTCCAAATGGTTAACATTCCTTGCTGGAAAATTGCTTAAGCCAACTTCATGCTGGTAAAGAATTGAAGGCAGATTTTTACCTTTCCAGCTGCTCAATAGAATATACTTGATGGTCAAGAGAGACCTCTGCTGGAATCCACTCACCACTACGTGAAAACAAAATATAACTAGGTTCAATTAATTCTTAAAGGAAATTTTGAAAAACCTTCTTGAGCATTGATTGAGAAGAGGGGGGTTCAATCTATTTTCCAAAGCACCAGAAGGCAAGACAATAAACAATGGGTGGAAACTAATCAAGGACTGAAGCAACCTAGAATTCCTATAGCTTCGAAGAGTCACTAAATGAATGGTCGTAAATTGAGGAATACTGGTATCTCTGGAGTGGTCCAGGTATCTAAAATGCTCTTAGCGGAGGAAGGCTGATGAAAAAGGCTTTTGATGTTTTTCACTTCAAGCCAAGGTGGTGCAGTGGTTAGAGTGGTTATGGGAGCTTCTGGAGGTTCTGAAGGCCCTGGCTGAATCCCCGCCTCTGGCACCACATCTTCTCCAGCCTCCTCATTGTCTTGACTCGAGCGCCAGCTGCATAGGCTGCTGGCCCAGCACCACACCAGCCTCCTTGCTGTCGGAATCAGCTACTAACTGCACAGGCCGCTGGGGGGCCACTAGTCCTGCCCTAGTCCTTCTTTTTACTAGTCCTTCTTTTTACTAGAGATACCCAGTTCCAACAGAATCATCTTTATCGCTCTTCTCTGCACTCTTTCTAGAGCAGAGTTCTCCAACGTGGACTCATGGTATGGAGGGAGAGGGGATGATGGTTCCACACAAGCAGCCAGCAAGCGTGCACGATTTGCACCAGTAGCAGGCACACGCACCTGCCACTTCCTTAAATGGAGCGTGTGCGTCCACTACTCGCTAAGTGAAGATGTGCGTGCACATGCTCGCCAGCCTTCCTGTGGTCCGACTGCAAACCCCTCAGGGCTCAGTAGTGGACCGCAGCCCACAGGTTGGGAACCCCTAGGGTCTCAACATCTTTTTTATATCATTGCGAGAAAACTGGATGCAGTATTCCAAGTGTGGTCTTACCAAGTTAATATGAAGTGGTACTAACACTTCACACTGATCTTGATTCTATCCCTCTGTTAATGCAGCCTAGAACTGCGTTGGCTTTTTGTCCACTGACTGATGAGATTTACAGGGACACAATGGCTCAGTGGCTAAGACGCTGAGCTTGTTGATTGAAAGGTCGGCAGTTCAGGGGTTCGAATCCCTAGTGCTGCATAACGGGGTGAGCTCCCGTTACTTGTCCCAGCTTCTGCCAACCTAGCAGTTCGAAAGCATGTAAAAAATGCAAGTAGAAAAATAGGGACCACCTTTGGTGGGAAGGGAACAGCGTTCCATGCGCCTTTGGCATTGAATCATGCCGGCCACATGACCACAGGGACGTCTTCGGACAGCGCTGGCTCTTCGGCTTTGAAACGGAGATGAGCACCGCTCCCTAGAGTCGGGAACAACTAGCACATATGCGCAAAGGGAACCTTTACCTGATGAGTTTCATTAAGTGTTGTACCTTATGATTCTTGATGAACGTATCTTTTATTTTATGTATTTTATGTACACTGAGAGCATATGCACCAAGACAAATTCCTTGTGTGTCCAATCACACTTGGCTAATAAAAATTCTATTCTATTCTATTCTATTCTATTCTATTCTATTCTATTCTATTCTATTCCACACAGGTTACATCTGTTTACTTTAGCTGTTTTGTGCTTTTTTTCCTGCCCAATGATTTTTAGGGTGAAGACTACCAATCAATGGTTAACAATCACCTCTGCAAAACCCAAACCACAGTCACAAGGAAATCTCATCAATTGATTATGTTTCACTACAGCAGGCCAAAAATTTTGGACTTGAGATTTTAAGGCTAGCGGGCAAGTAAAAAGGGGTCCAAGATCTCTAGGGAATGAAGGTTGTCAGAAGGCACAATTTGGGCCTTTTAAAAAACCTGCATTCATACATTTCATTGCACGTAACACATTTCAAACAGGAAGCAGAGTTGCAAAGACAAAAGTTGCCATTTTTTTTATTTATCGGCCGATGTGAGATCTCACTTTTTTTTTCTTTTGGTTGATACAAGACGGGGGCCGTTAAAGACAGTTACCAACCATTGAGGAAATACATAAAGATACTCACAATAAAAACAACCACCATGCAATTAACAAACGCGGTTTTTGTGTTCTTTTTTTCCTTCCTCGCCTTCTGCAAACCGCTCCCCCCCTTCCTCCCCCCCCCGTGGAAAAACTCTTATCCAAGACTCGGCCCCTTTCTTGATCAAGCAGCTAAAAAAAAAAAAAATCTAGTTTTAGCTTTGGATCAAATTCAGCTTCATAACCCAACAAAATGTAACCGGCTGGCTGGCCGGTTTTTTTTTGTTCGTTTGTTTTTTCCCCTGGATTTTTGCACACTCAGGTCACAAGCGCCCCCCCCCCCCCATAGCTCCTCGGAAGGGACCCCCCCCCCCCCCCGGGCCGTCCAGCGCGCTCTTTTCTGGCCCTTTTTGCTTTGCGCAGCCAAGAACTCAGCGGCGTTTCGGGCCGCAGAAAAAAGGCACCGAATACAAAACGGTGGTTCGGAACACAGATTCTTTTCCTCCTTTCTCTTCTCGCTCGGCCGGTCCTTCCCCTCCACCCACCCACCCACCCATCCCCAGCCACCCATCTCCACGGGCGAAGAAAGGGTATCCGTCCCCGCGCGCCCCGCAGTGGAAAGGAGAAGGACAACCTTCTGGCCGGCGGGGGTTGCAAATGCGCCTTTCCGTGTGCGTGGAAACCCACCCACCCCTTACCCCTCCATCTCGCGTCCCCGGGAAAGAGCGGGAAGGGGAAAGGAGGAGCCGTTGATCTGCGCCCCCACTCCTCCTCTCCAAAAAAGAAAAGAAAAAAAAAAGGAGGAAAAAAAAAAGGAGGAAAGGAAGGAGCCGGGTGAAGGGAGAAGGCATCCAAGGTTGCCGCGTAGTAGCCGAGAAAGCGTCGGGAAGAGAAGGGGGTTTCCCCCGTCTCTCTCCCACCCATCCACCCTCTCACTCCCTCTTTGCTGCAGCACCGGCGAGATCCAGGATGGGCGAAGCCTCGTAGGAGAGAGAAGCGCAGCGTAGCGCAGCGCAGGCGGAGACATTTCTTCGGGCAACCTTGTTCTCAAGCCAGGGCTGGGGGAGGGGATCCCCGCCTGGAAACCTCCTTCCCCCCTCCCCCACATACACACATACTCCGCTCCTTTTGCATCAGCCCCCTCCCACTCCTTGCCTTGCCCAGGACCCCCCTCAAAGCGGCTTCATCGTTTTGGGTGGGTGGGTGAGTGGGGGGCAGACTGCTAGTTGCCCAGCCCAGGGCCTTCGCTTTCCCCCTTTTGCACGCGCGCACACACACGTATACACACACACACACACACACACACACACACAAGCGGACGCAGGCACCCTCGCTCGCTCTCACTCACTCACTCACTGACACACACACGGACGTAGCCTCTCTCTCTCTCTTTTCCATCTCTTCCTCTCTCTTTCTTTCCATCCCTCTCTCTTTCTTTCTCAGCTCCCCTCTTCTTCCCCTGCTGCTGCTGCTCCTCCTCTTCTTCTTCCATCACCGCCGCCGCCTCTTCCTCCTCCTCCTCCTCCTGCCGCCGCCGCCACCACCGCCGCTCCGCCCGAGGCCTTTCCTTCCCTCCGGAACCGATTCGCCTTCCTCCCCCCCGGTGGCGGGAGGAGAGGGAGGGGCAGGCAAACGCTCGCTCGCATCTTCCACCCTCCCCCCTCCGGCCTGTCTCTCTCTCTCTCTCTCTCTCTCTCTCTCTCTCCCTCCCCCCATCTCTCCCTGTCTCTCTCCCCCCCCCCTCCTCAACCTTGGCTCGGCGGATCGGGGGCAAGGCCTGGGAGCGGTGCTGGGGCTGGCCTCGGACGCAGAGACGGGGCGGGCAAAGCTGGACTCGGACCCGATGGCTCGTCCCAGGCCCCGTGAATACAAAGCCGGGGATCTGGTCTTTGCCAAAATGAAAGGCTACCCGCATTGGCCGGCCCGGGTGAGTACCAAGCAGGAAAGGATGGGGTGGGGGTGGGGGCAAGATGGGGCGCCTTGGAAGGAAAAAAAGGGGGGAGGGGGTCCTGGGCCTGGGGAAGAACTGAACGCGGGCCTTTTCTCCTCTTCCCCCCCCCCACCTCCAAGCCAGGCCCATCCCTTCCCCACCCACTCCTCTCCCTCCCTCCCTCCCCGTTGGCGCAAAGGGTTGGCTGCCTATTTAGCCTTTCCGCTCGTCCTCTTGATGATGGAGCCTTTGTGTTGGCAACGCGAGGATAGATGGAGGGCGAGAAAGACACGCATACACACAAAAGAAGAGAAGCCCGCCTCCATCCTTCCATTCTTTCTCTCTGAATTTAACAACCCCCCCCCCCTTTTAAAATGGGATCATTTGGCAACGGAGAAGGGGGGGGGCAATGGGTGGGTGGGTGGGTTTCCCGGTGATGGGATCCCCCCCCTTCCCCCATCCAGGCACAAACACACACACACACGCACACACCCCTTTCTTCCTCTGGATGGTTTGGTTCCCAGGGTCTTTCAAAGCAGCCACAAGAGCCCTGGGTCCTTGGAATTGGGGAGGGGGGCTGGAGAGGAGAAGGAGGAGAAGAAGAGGGTTGGTGGTGGGCGCGGAGGGATTGTCGTTAAAACGGCTGCAGAAGAGAGAAAAGCCGGTGGGCTGGTCAGCCTGATCATGATGCCAGGTTTATTGTCATCACCGTCACACACATACACACACGCCTTAAATTCCCTGCTGAAAGCCGCCCTCCGCCTCGCCCCCTTCCTGGTTGCTGTTTGTGAGAGAGATGGAGGAGGGGAAGAAAAATCCGTATTTTCACCCCCTTCCCCATAGCCAGAATTGCTGAGCCTCTTCTGGAAGGCCAGTCTGGTTTGGAGAGAGGCTGCCCTAGAGATCCATTCTAAGGCTTGTGAAGAAGCCTTTGATAGCAAGCCAGATAGATCTCTGGGGGTGCAGAAGCTTTCCTGGGCCTGTTTTTTTTAGCTCCTTGGCCTAAATCCTGGATGTTTTGAGGTTGGAAATGGATGCCCCTACCTCCGAAATGGGCAGAAGAGAAGCAGTGGGAGTGGTGGATGGGCCTTGGCAAGGTTTTGAGGCCAAGAGGCCTAGTTGATGCCTTAGATTGGATGGTGGTTGCCTTACACTGGTAGTCCTCAAGTTACGGCCACCATGGAGCTGGAGATTTGCATGAGATGCTGGTGAATTTCATTTTGTTAGATAGGGCCCAGGGTTCGAGTCTTAACAAGGAAGAGGAGGTTGTTTGTATTTGTTTTGGGAAACTAAAACAACCTGGAAGGAAGCATTGCTGTTCTTCAGAATTAGGGCTCACAAAGAACAGTAGAGATAGTCCTTGACTTACGACCACAATGGAGCCCAGAATTGATGTTGCCGAGGGAGACATTTGTTAAGTGAGTTTTGCTCCATTTTTTACGACCTTGCTTGCCGCAGGGTGTTCGGCGAATCGCTGCCGTTGTTAAGTCAGTAACTTGGTTGTTAAGTGAATCTGGCTTCTCTATGGACGTTGTTTGTCAGAAGGTCACAAAAGGGGGTCACATGACCTCGGGACACTGCAACCGTCATAAATAGGGAGTCAGAATGTCTGAATGTTGATCATGTGGCCATAGAGCAGGGGTGAAATGCTTCTGGTTTGGACCGGTTCGCCTGAACCGGTAGCAATGGTGGTGGGTGGTTCGGAGAACCAGTAGCGACGGCACCACGAGGCTCCATCCACCTGCCCGGTCATCGTTACTTCCTGGTTTTAACCAGGAAGTAACCTGTTTTTTACCCTTACCAGAGGGTCCCCGTGCATGCATGCACGTCCGAACCGGTAGGGAAGGTAAGTAGATTTCACCCCTGCCATAGAGGATGCCGCAATGGTCATGAGCGTGAAAAAACAGGCCAGATGGCTTTTTTTTCCAGCGCCGTTGTAACTTCGGGTCACTAAATGAACTGTTTTTAAGTCGAGGACTGCCTGTACTGGATGTACAAGATGTGAGAAGGTAGAGTCATAAAATGCATTTGATTGAAGCCAATCAGGTGTTGAGAAGGGTGCATTAAATTCCCTTCCCCTTGCTTCTGACGTGCATGAACTTTTGAAGATAATTTGAACCCCAGACGCTGAGCTTGGAATCTGTGCATCTGGGCTTCTGTATCTGCAGTGCCAATACAGGTAGTTCTCGACTTAACAACCATTCATTTAGTGTCCGTTACAACAGCACTAGAAAAATGGACTTCAGATTGTTCCTCGCACATACAATGGTCACAGTATTCCCCACCACCACCAATGTTTAAAATGTGGGTGCTTGGCAACCAGCATTTAATTAAAACAGTGGCCACCTCTCTGTGTCACCTGATGACCACTTACAGGCTTCCCAGTGAGGTTCTGACGAGCAAAGTTAATAAGGAAAGCCAGATTTGTTTAAGGGTTGCATGATTCATTAAACTGCGGGGATTCACTTAACAACCATGGTTTTAAGAGAAAAGGGTCACGGGATGGGGTATAACTCACATAATAACCCCCCCCCCTTTGCTTAGCAATGGAAATTCTCGCCCCAGTTGCGGTTGGTGATACGTCAAGAAAGGACCACCTGTATTCCTTCTGCTTGCAACTGAAAGCAGGTGGAACTTAGCAAACATCCTTCTGCTGCAGAGGCCTCCTGAGGTGGTCATGTTTGGAAGGCTTTCTGGTAGGGAATCCTTGGCGGTTGTAGGCACAGGAGAGGTTCCCTCTTCTCTAAGAGTGTGGCTTTGTGGTAGAGAATCCTTGGCGGTTGTAGGTACAAGAGAAGGTCCATTTTCTCTAAGACTGTGGCTTTGTGGTAGAGAATCCTTGGCACTTTTAGGTACAAGAGAAGGTTCCTCTCCTCTAAGAGGTTGGCTTTGTGGTAGAGAATCCTTGGTGGCTGTAGGCACAAGAGAAGGTCCCTCTTCTCTAAGAGTGTGGCTTTGTGGTACAGAATCCTGGGTGGTTGTAGGCACAAGAGAAGGTCCCTCTTCTCTAAGAGTGTGGCTTTGTGGTAGAAAATCCTTGGTGGTTGTAGGCACAAGAGAAGGTCCCTCTTCTCTAAGAGTGTGGCTTTGTGGTAGAGAATCCTTGGTGGCTGTAGGCACAAGAGAAGGTCCCTCTTCTCTAAGAGTGTGGCTTTGTGGTACAGAATCCTGGGTGGTTGTACGTACAGGAGAAGTTCCCTCTTCTCTAGGACTGTGGCCTTGTGGTAAAGAATCCTTGGTGGTTGTAGGTACAATAGAAGGTCCCTTATCTCTTAAGAGTGTGGCCAATTCAAACAGGCAATTGAAGAACAGCAAAAGTGCTTATCTGAGCTTTAGTTGTGGAAGAAAACAATGGGTCATTGCACATTTAGATTTATATAGTTGATCTTCATAGACCCACAACCTATGAGATTTGCAGATTTGTCTTTGGTTACTGTATAAAAATCTAGAGTAATATCTGCATATGTTGGAGACCAGTTTTGTTTTTCCAAAGTTCTGCGACACCTAATAATTGCTGTTGTGCTGGATCCCATAATATAAGAAATAAATGTTAATAACAATAACACATCTTCCCCTCCCCTCCAGCTCTTGGAGGGGAGGGGGAGATGTGAATAGTGAAGATATCCACTTAACATGGCTTTATTGATGTGGCAAGGTTTCTGTCTGTTGGAGGTAGGACAATTTTTTTGACTTTGGAGGAGAATATACAGCACATCCAGACGATATCTAGATCGGTAGTGAAGGTCTTCAACTTTTGTGTTGAACAGTGAAAAATGTGAAGGTAAAGCACAGCAACAGATGCTCACTAAGACACATGGTTGCTTTGAGGAAAGACCATCAACCTGTGGTAGAACATGCTCAAAGGCCCTTCTTCAACTCTAAGCCTTCTCTATTGAAAGGATCCAATTTGGGCTGGATTCTGTAGGAAAGATCTCGCTCTACCTTGAAATATTGGAGTGATGTTGCTAGAGAGAGCAGTATAGTCAAAACAATTTGACATAAGATAAGATAGTGTCCTGTATTCTCTCCGATCTCTTAGTTCAGGAGTCAGCAACCATACACTCTCAAAGAGCCATTTGGACCAGTTTCCCACAGAAAAGAAAACACCGGGAGCCACAAAACCCTTCCTGTGCTGACTATTTCCTGAGCGACCATAAAACTAGCATATGTAGTTGAAATTAAGTGTTCTGTTTTCTTATGAAACTTTTCTTTTCTTGGATTTATCCATGGTTGGCCTACCAGGAGTCTCAAATCGTGCCCGTGGGTTCACACATTGGCGGTTGTGATGCATATTTTGAGCGACAGGGAGCTGCATCAGAGGGATGAAAGAGCCACATATGGCTCCAGAGCCACAGGTTGCTGACTCCTGTCTTAGTTACTTTCAACCTCATGCAGTTAGGGATGGATGGATCGAAGTTGGGTTCAATACCAGATCTTGTAACATCCTCAGCATAGCAGAAGACACATAGACTTTGGTTATCGTGGGTTGAACAGAATTCCAAATGCAATTATTTATTACTTGCTTTCTCCAACCTGATGCTTCCAAGGATGTTTACATAGCAACTAAAATTCCCTCCAGGGTTGACTGTTGTATCTCCACACCTTTAAAGGAAAAAAAACAGGTTGGAAAGTTGACTTCACAAGCCTGTACTTCATAGTTATGGAAGGCTTCTGAGATCCTAGTGAGATGTGGTTTTGGAATCAGTTGGAGCTATCACAGGTTTGACTTTAAATTAAACGCAAAGCCTTTATTGTCATTGTACATCATGTAAACAATGAAATTGGTTAAAAGGTTCCCTCCTCCAAAAAAATGACAGTTCCAGGACTGTCCTTAATATACAAGCAATTGCCATCCATCAGATGTCCTTAGAAAAGTATTTTGTCCAATTTTTCCTAACTTGGTCCCTTTCAGAAGTTTGGTTTGCACTTCCAAGAACATCCAGCCCCTCGTATAGGTAAAGGTAAAGGTTTCCCTCGCACATATGTGCTAGTCGTTCCTGACACTAGGGAGTGGTGCTCATCTCCGTTTCAAAGCCAAAGAGCCAGCACTGTCCGAAGACATCTCCGTGGTCATGTGGCCGGCATGACTCAACGCCAAAGGTGCATGGAACGCTGTTACCTTCCCACCAAAGATGGTCCCTATTTTTCTACTTGCATTTTTTACGTGCTTTCGAACTGCTAGGTTGGCAGAAGCTGGGACAAAGAACAGGAGCTCACCCCGTTATGCGGCACTAGGGTTTCGAACTGCTGACCTGCCGAACTTTTGATCGACAAGCTCAGCATCTTAGCCACTGAGCTACCGCGTCCCCCTTTATCTATAAGCAAATGCATAAAACAACCCAGGTGTCAGCAAAAAAAAAAAAAAAGGATTGGCAGAACTTTGCAAAAATTGTCTTATTTTAACCTTGATCAAATAAACCAACTTTATATTTCTTCTTTCTTTTCGTTCTAACGGCCTTAATCTTTAACTCAATCAAATATTGTCACAGGGTTTGAATTTTTTCGAACTGCTAGGTTGGCAGAAGCTGGGACAAAGAACAGGAGCTCACCCCATTACGCGGCACTAGGGATTCGAACCGCTGAACTACCCCCCTTTCGATTGACAAGCTCAGCATTTTAGCTACTGAGCCACCCCTGTAATCTGTTTTTATCTCTGTGTTACCTGGTTACTATGTCTGATGTCAGCAAAAGTACGAGCCATTGAATATCCTGGAGAAAGAACCTTGATACCATTCTTTCCCATAACGAAGACTACAATAGTGCATGTGTTTTAAACCGTTCTCTTTTTATCCTATTCCTGTGTTGAATCTATCAGGAAATGGGGGAGGGAGTATCAGGATAGCATGCAGCATATGTAAAATGGGGACAGAGCTTCAGTTTTGTGGGCATCGCTATCATCTAAAGACCTTTGTGGCATAGAGCAGTGGTCACCAACCAGTGGTCCATGGACCACGGTGGTCTGTGAGAAAATTTTGGTGGTCCACATAAAAATTATTTGCCTTTTTTATGTTGCACTAAATCAGGGGTCTTCAAACTACGGACCCTGGGACGGATATGTTCAATGAACGTTTATGTTGCTGCAGAATCTCCCCCTTCAGGGTCTTTTTGTGTGAGTCGGGGGGGGGAGAAATTCTAACTTGGGGTCTGCTTCAGCCTCCTGGTGCCAGGCTTTGGGCGAAGGCTGGAGGGAAGCACCGCTGGTGGCGAAGAGCCGGAGGGCCTTGTTCCAGTGGGACTGCCTCATGGCCTGGAACTGGCTGACCATTTCAGCCCGCTGAGCCTCCAGGAGCCGGTACCTGGCCTTGCACTCCCGCAGGTCTTCCCTCTGCTTGGAAAGCCTATGCTTGTAGTCCTCAGTGAGGTGCTTCTACTGAGCCTCCTTTTCGGTCAGATCCAATTTGGACTGAGCTGTTTTGCCAACTGTTTCTCATGGTGGCTGCTTAGCTACAACAACTGCTTCCTGTTGGGGCCCTAAGGAGCCCGGGCGGGGAGGCGAGGAGTGGCTGGGAGGGGGGGAGGGTAGAGGCCATCAAGGCACCCCTCGATGTGAGTGACATCAAGTTGGCCCAGTCACATGACCACCTAGCCACGCCCACCCAGCTGGTCATTAGGCAGATCATATTAGTGGTCCGTGGGATTTAAAATTATGAATTTAGTGGTCCCTGAGATCCGAAAGGTTGGTGACCCCTGGCATAGAGCAAGAGTCTCTAAACTTGGCAACTTTAAGACTGGTGGACTTCAACTCCCAGAATTGCCCAGCCAGCCATGCTGACTAGGGAATTTTGGGAGTTGACGTCCACAAGTCATAAAAATTGCCAAGTGTGGAGAGCCTCCTATGGAGTCTGGTTATTTGAGGGATCACGTGTCTCCCATAATATCTGATTTGGATTTGGTCCAGTAGGTTTGGCCTACTTGAAGTTCCTTCAATTAAATATTTATTGAGACCCTGGAATGATAGTTTTCCTGTAGTAATGCCTGCCCCGTAGAATGAGGTGCCCCCTGAGACACCCATCCTACTAGTGTTTCAAAAGTGCTGGAAAACCTGGCTCTACTCCTGGGGTTTTAACAAGTGTGAGTAAAGCACCTTGGGATTCTTTTATTTTCCCTATTCCACTCTAGTTTTTATCATCTTGCTATCTTTATTCCTTATTTAAGATCTGATTGTATCTTTTTAAAACATCGTTGACTTGTAAGCTACCCAGAATTGTTGGAAGTTGAGCGAACCTACAAATTTAATAATAAATACATCTTCATTATATATATATTTTACACACCTCATCATCCTGTTCTCCTGCCAGAGTAAATGATTTGATATGCTTTAAAGATACCTCTTCAGGGGTGGGTTCTACTTACCTTTTCTACTGGTTCGCAACGGGACCGCGTGCATGCGCTTCTGCACATGTGCAGGAGCTTCCTGATGACGTCCGGGTCAGTGGGCGGAGCCTCCCGCTGGTTTTACTACCGGTTCTTGCGAACCGGTCTGAACCGGGGGCAACCCACCACTTGCCTCTGTATTCTAGTTGCTAAGGAGGGTTGTTGCATTTGTTTATCCCTGTTTGTAAACCTCTCTTAGAAATGTAGTAACAAACCTTTTGGGGCTTCTCTTTAAGTTCTCAGTGTGATAAAAGTCCATGACGTTAAATTTCAAGCCTTAGCTCAGCTCAGCTGGAAATTTGTTCTTTGGCTTTAGATCAGCTCATCTCTTCCAAGTATTGGCTTCCCAATTTATACGTGGATTTCTTTCATTTATTTTTCGTGGCTGCCAAAGAGACTGAGTTAAGGTTCTGTTTAAAAATTGTCTTTGGTTTAAAAGATACAATTGTAAGGGGGTGGGGAGGAGAAAGAAGAAAATCCATGCATTTCAAACACTCGCAGCGTTCTTATAATGATGAATCGGGAAGAAACAATTCAGAGGAGAAAGAACATGACAGAGGTGGACTCCAAGCCAAACCAAGGTTGCCAGGAATCAAACCACAATAGAGAGACTCAGATTGACCTTCTAGCCTCAGCCCTACCCAGGTCCAAGGACGGTAAACTGGAATAAATTGAAAGCAGATCCTTTTATAAGCCACTTTGTGCCCCTGGAGAAAAAATGTGATATAAATCTACTTTCTTATATGAAGGAAGAACCTTGACTGATGCTATTCATTGTGTTCAACTAGAGAAGGTTATTACAAAGAGATTGGAGCTTATTCTTTGAAAAATTCTATGAGAATTTCTTTTTTCTTTTTCTTTCTTTCTTTCTTTCTTTTCTTTCTTTCTTTCTTTTTTTTTTTTTTTTTTGAAGTTTACAACCATTTATTTAGAAACTGTTTGAAGTTACAATGTGTTCTGACCTTGGCTTTCTTAGAAATTAAACAGCACAACCTTAGTCCCGGCAAACCTCTTTAATTCATTCGGCTGTAAATTACTTTCATTTACAGTCCGCAAGGTTTGATAAACAGTCTTTCAGAGGAAGCTTATCAACACCCACCTATCTCACGTGGAACGCTGCCAAAGAGCTAATTTCCAGACTCAGGGCAAGGCCAAACTTGGCACAGAGTCACAAACAGAATTTTCAAATCTTGAATCAGCCAGGGGAACTAATTGCTTCCTGTAAAAGCTCACGTCCCGTTCGCTTCTCTTTTATGTCTTATGGGAGGAGCCTATCATCTCCAAGCTTTACTCCCAAGTCGACCCTGTTTCCTTAATTGTTCCTGTCTCCTGGCAGCTCTGCGCATGAGAATTTGAATATGAGAATATGAGAATTTCTTTTGAAACGGCTGCCCATCGTTGAGAATGTGGATGGTTTCATGCCCATCTGGAGGGTAAAGATTGGCAAAGCCTTCTTTGAAGTTCACCCTTGACTTAACCTTTCATTTAGTGATGATTCAAAGTCACACTGGCACTGATAAAGGTGACTTGTCATTGTTTCTCACACTTAACTGAATTATATCCCTTTGAACTATTGACTATTAACTCAGACTAATTCTCCAATTGAGTGGGCTTTGATCTATAAGCTTGATCATAATTCCGCTGGCAGTGATGGAACAAAACTAATGTGTCTTCACAGATGGAAGAGTTTTCATACTTATTTCTTTTAAAATTGCAGCTGAATGGGCAAAGCTACTTTGATATTCCGAACCAACTTATCTGTCAAGCCAAATGATCATCTGTAATAACAGCTTTTGTTTTGGGGTTTTGTCTGTGCCTTTCCTGTCCAAACCTTTTAAACAAACCTACAGCAACTCAAATGTTCTCTCTTCGCTGCGTTTCAAATATGAAAATTGCTTTTTTATTTTTTTCCCCCCGTGGCAATAATTGCTGCCTGGCAATCTGGTGCCCTTCAGTCGTAGGGGATAAGAGCTTCCACAAATCTTAACCACAAACAAACCATCTTGAGTTGGATGACATGGAAATTGAAGTCTAGAACATCTGGAACAATCGTGACCTTAGATTTCAGAACAATGAGATTCCAGATCCTATCCAATACGTTGACTTTTAAAAACACACGGAGATGTTTCCGTGTGTTTTTAAGAATCAGCGTATTGGATAGGATTGTGAATACTGGTGTGAGCTCACCCTAATTTTGAAAGGCTCTCTGGCAGATTGGCAAGCAAATAAAAATCCATTCATCATATACAGCACAGCCATCATCCAGCAGAAGAGGGTTTAGTTTTATCAGCTGTAACAAATTGTGATTTTATGCAAACATATTCCCCTTAATCTTTATGTATAGCAAATTGGAACATCAGTTCTTTGTTTATACAAGGCCACCAGTAGAAGCAATATTAAAAACATGGTTGTACAGATATTAGTGTTAGATCCTTTTTCCGAAGATATTTATTGTCAGGGAGTGAAACGGAGAGATTTTAGACTGCCTTTCTGAAGCACAGGGCCATAGTCGGGTGTCCTACCATCACGAGTGATAGAGAACAAGTTGTATCTTCTTCCATCTCACGTCTTTAGATATTTGAAGCCTACTATCATAAGAGTCGTATTTTCTCAAGGTTAAACATATTGATTTTGTGTGATCGCTCCTAGTTGATTTTCAGTCCTGTGGTCCTTTCTGAACTCTTAACTCGGTAGGATGAGTAGGCAAGGAAAGGAGAATGTTAACGTTTGGTGTGACTTAGAAATCTTCAGGGTTAATTGTATCTTCCAAGAGAGGCAGGTAGTAAGGGGCACAACTGGAACATGGAATTGTAACTCTTCACTGGGCTGCCTGAGTAACAAATTGGAAGAGAGACTCGGGTGGCCAGGATTAGATTTGTGTTTCTGGTTATTTTTCTATCCTTTCCCTCCAGAGTTTCAGAACTCAACTAGTAACTTTGACCTCATGGAAAATGCAAGCTGTTTTGGCTACCATCGAGTTTTTTTGCAAAGAATAAGACGTTGGTTTCACCCTTCTTTGTCTTGGTATGTCATCATGAATCCACAGCACCCGTGCATTTTACAGAAGGATGTGTAGATGGTCATTGGAAGCACATTAAATGGACTATAACCAGTGGTGGGACTCAGCTGGTTCGGGAAAACCGGTAGTTAAATTGCTGGCTGGCCCCACCCTTTCCTGCCCCGCCCCTTCCAGGAGTCCCCATGTGTCCCATTTTGACTCCCAGGTAACTGCAGGGAGGCCTCTTCGGCCCAAGATGGGGTGCGAGGTGGCAACCCACTGCCCATTTTCGCTCCCAGGAGGCTTCCTAGGCCTGTTTTTGCTTCCCAGGAGGCTTCAGGGAGGCCGCCTGGGCCCAAAATGGGATGTGGGAGGTGTGGCACAGCCTCCCGTGGCCCATTTTTGCTCCCAGGGGGGTGCAGGAGGCTGAGAGCTGCCTGTCACACCCCCTGGCCATGCCCACCATGTCCATGCCCACCCAGCCAGTCATTAGAGCAGAGAACCAGTTGTTAAATTATTTGAATCCAGGGGTGAAATGCTCCCGGTTCAGACCGGATTGCCTGATCCGGTAGCGATGGAGGCGGGTGGTTCGGAGAACAGGTAGCAAAAATCCCCCCTCCCCCAATTGCCCAGCTGAGCCGCACAATCACCAGAGGCTTTTTTTTAATTTTTAAAAGCATTTTTTCTACAACCTCTTTGGGCGAAAAAAGGTTTTTAAAAGGAAAAAAAGCCTCTGCCAATCAGGCAAGTCAGCTGGGATCATCAGAGACTTTTAAAAAAAGTTGATTCAGTAAGTCGTGCATTAACCAAAGGGCAAACTAAAGAGTTGAGTGCTTTGTTCAGACCACGGATGTAATAGCTTAGGTATGATTTCAGTCCCATTTTGGTCTGTGTTGTTTAATGGGTTTTTTGGGGGGAATTTTAACAGTAGGAATATGCCTTCTTCTCTTTTCTGAAGCAAAGCGGTTACTTACGTTTGCTCCAATTTGTAGGGCAGAAGTTCAGAGCAACTGCTTAAACACACAAAGGGAAGAGCAATCTTGAAAAGCCTTTTCTGGACCAAAGCCCAGAAAACAACTGGTTAGAAATCTTGGAAATTGTTCTCTCCTGACCTTATAGAAGTACTTCTAAAGGAGCCTGATGACTTCCACATATTTTGGACATTGGTCTCTTGCTAAAGGCCAAGGTTATTTTGGGAGCTGATGGGAATTGCATTCCAAACCATCAGATTGCCCAAAATGCATCCTCTTTCCCCCCAAAGACAGAAGAACTAATCTAAACTAATCGAGGAGAGAAGCAACCTAGAACTAAGGAGAAATTTCCTGACAGTGAGAACAATTAATCAGTGGAGTGACTTGCCTCCAGAAGTTGTGGGTGCTCCCTCTCTGGAGGATTTCAAGAAGAGATTGGACAACCATTTTTCTGGAATGGTATATGGCCGTGATGGCTAACTCTTTTGCCGTCGTGTGCCGAAAGCAAGGGAAGCAGGGGGTGTCGTGTGCGCGTGTGCCCATACCCATAATTAAATGCGCCCTGCCCCCCCCCCCGTGCATGTGTGCACAATCCCCCGTGCTCTCCCCACTTTTGGCATGTGATGGCACATTGGGCCCGATAGGCCCATTTTTCACCCTCCCCAGGCTCCAAGAAAGCCTCTGGAGGCCGGAAATGGCCTGTTTACTGACTTCCCGTGGGACCAGAAGTCCCGTTTTTTCACCCTCCCCAGCCTCCAGAGCCTTTCTAGGAGCCTGGGGAGGGTGAAAATGAGCCTCCCCCCCCGGGAGGCCAGAAACAGCCCGTTTGTTTACTTCTGGTGGGCCCAGAAGGCCCGAAAATAAGATGCGCGCACCGGAGCTAAGCTAGGGCAATGCTCGCATGCCCATCGATATGGCTCTGTGTGCCACCTTTGGCACGCGTGCCATAGGTGTCAGCACGTCAAGATGCATTTATCCTAGTGCTGACATAAGAAGGAGAACGCAAGTGTCTGCAACGGGACAGTTGCCTTTCACCTACTTATTTTAGCTGGAGATAATGTCCCCTAGGAGATGGATGGGAGGGCGGAAATTCTTTGAATTGGAGCAGTAGATTAGGGGTGAATGATTGGGAAGATGGCCAATGAATGCAGAGGAGTGGGGGAAGGAAGAGGAGGGATTTTGGGTCAGCACGTCAGTGCTGGCTGCATGGAGTCAGTGTAAAAGTTGCCGTGCTAAATAAAATGGAAGTTTGTTTCAAAAAAGACTTTGTTTGAGACGCAATTTATTTGAAGACGGCCTGAAAACCTGACAATAGGTTCACCATCACCGGTATAGGGTTTCCTGCTTAAACGGGGGGTTGAACAAAAATAGCGGCCCCAAACCAGGGACTGGTTCCATGGAGAAAGGTTTTTCTCCAGATTGGAGGGGTATAGTTTTGTGTGCCGCGTGCACCATGTGAATGGAACTTCTCTTGTTTGTAACCTATTATAGTGAATTCGCCTCCTGATTAAAAAAAACCTTCTCGATCTAATGGCCTTTTCTCTTGGTCTCACGCAAATCAAGAGCAACAAGGCTTGGGATATACATATGCCTTGAAATGGAAAAATGTTGGCAAGGCATCTAATAGTAAGCCACTTAACAGTGCAGATTGGAATACAAGTAAAAGTCTCCAGAAACTAGTACAGTACAGCTGAGGAGTTTCAAGGAGAAACATTAGATTGTAAAGCATTCAGAGTCAAATCAACAAAAAGGGAATTCTGTAAAATGTAGAAGGGAAGCGAGATAGAATTTTATTTGGTTGTTAAGCTTTGTGTGCCTATATTGCTGGATTTTGTAAAGTTTTGAATGAATCCGATTTAAGGCAAATAATAAAAAAAAAATCTTGAGATATTGGAAAGACTAACTTCAAAGTTCACTTTCATTGTTGTGAATTGTCAAGAACAACCTACAAAATCTTTGTCAAAACTTCTCCAATTTGGTGACTCTACATTTGCAGGGAATAAAATGGTGAATATCCGTATATAGATAGCAGGGCCATCGCTGGCTTGACAAGACAGAATTAAACAGATTGGGGAGAAAGCTGGGGTAGGCTTCCAGAAATTAGAATTCCAGTGCTGTGAATTCTGGTTTCATAATTGTTCTTTTAAAAACTCTTTTAAGCTTTTTAAAAATGATTCAGAGAATAAGTACCCAGTGTCCCATCTGAGGTTCTAAAGTGGCAAAGTTAAGTAGAGACAGAGGTAATGGTTCTAATAATGATTATTTGATGCTTCTGTGTCAGGTGCAAAGAATCAGGACCTCACAATACGTTCTAGTTAAGCTGATTGATCGCTCATGCCTAGATGCAAGAATCTAAATCAACTAATGGTCAGTCCTAAATTGACTCTAGAGACAGAATTCAAGAGAGATTGGATTTTGTGGGAATGTAATGATTCCAAGCTAATTCCTCTCTTGACTTCTCCTCCCCACCTCGGCTTTGCCTGTCCTTCTACTACATCCTGTGTGTATATCCATCTCCATGTTGACTTCAGCGTTCACAGAAGTTGTTTTTCAAGGTGGATCTTTGCTATGCACATCAAAGAAGAGACTAAAGAGGAAATAGCAACAGCACTTAGACTTATATACCGCTCCACAGTCAGCATATTGCCCCCAACAATCTTAGTCCTCATTTTACTGACCTCGGAAGGATGAAAGGCTGAGTCAACCTTGAGCCTCATTAGGATCGAACTCCACACCATGGGCAGAGTCAATCTGCAATACTGCATTCTAACCACTCTGCGACCACAGCTCCTTCTGTAGAGTTAAGTGAACCACCTTCCCAGAGGTGAAATCCAATTTTTTTTCCTACCGGTTCTGTGGGTGTGGCTTGGTGGACATGGCAGGGGAAGGCTATTGAAAAATCTCCATTCCCACCTTACTCCAGGGGAAGGATACTTCAAAATCCCCATTCCCTCCCCACTCCTGGGGGAAGGATGTTGCAAAATCTCCATTCCCACCCCACTCTGGGGCCAGCCAGAGGTGGTATTTGCCGGTTCTCCAGAACCTGTTAGAACCTGCTGGATTTCACCCCTGCATCTTACTCAGGAAGAGATCAGAATATAAATTTACTTAAGTCAACTCTAATATACCATTGGCCTTTACTGCTGTTCTCTCAGGATTAGTCTGAGGCTTTCAGACCCACACCTGAAGCAGAATATATACTGTGGTTAGCTACTCATCACTCTTTTAAATCAGCTAATTAATTGTTCTGTTAGATCCATATAAATAGCTGTATCGCTCCCCAGCTACACTGAGGAAATGCAACTTGTGCTGTAGTCAACCAAAGAGGTGGTTTGTTGTCTGAAGTTGCAGTAACACAACAGAATGCATATTCTTTACCCTGTTTTTAATGATTCAGCCTCACTGATTAATTGGTTCTAACTAATCACAGTACTTTAGTTGATTAATCTAGCGGGCCTGTTTCCTGTCATAAAGAAATATAACAGGAGATTCTGTGAGTAAATGATAAAGAAAGTTACATCAATAAATCTGAGGCCATTTAAGAAATAAGTGAGAGTAAGGGTTGCTGGGAATTAGCAATCTTATATATTTAGTTATTGATTTTTTTTTTAAGTACATTTTTTTCTGTTTCAAAATTAAGGACAGTGAATCAAAAGCAAGAAATACCTAAACATTTATGTAGAATTTTAGAAGAGAAACATCTGCTACACATAAACAAGTACTATTAATAATCATTAGTTAAATTTATTGGCCACCCAAGTCCTGCAATAATAATAACTATTACTTAACCATCACTATGAATAATTGTAGCAATAATAACTAGTAAGTGGCCAAACTAGTAGAATTGGAAATCCCAAAATTTAGGCAGGGTCAGCAACCTGTGGCTCTTTCACCCCTCTGCTGTGGCTCCCTGTCACTCAAAATATGCGTCACAACTGCAAATGTGCGACACCCACCAGCACACGATTTATTGAGCTTTTCAACCACCGGTAGGCCAACCATGGATAAATCCAAGAAAAAAAATTTCCAGAAGAAAACAGAACATTTAATTCAACTATGTATGCTAGTTTTGTGGCCGCTCAAGAAATAGTCAGGCATGGGAAAGGTTTTGTGGCTCCCAGTGTTTTCTTTTCTGTGGGAAATGGGTCCAAATGGCTCTTTGAGTGTTTAAGGTTGCGGAACCCTGTCCTAAGGGCAATTGCAGCTATAATTCCACTTCTGTCCTTTAGTTATAAACTGGAATCTTTTGTGTCTTTGTAAACAACATCACATTAAAAGAGATCGTCTGTATGAAATATTCAGAAAAGGAGAAAAGCCAACCAGGATAGAATTGTGCCAAATAGCTGGAAGTTATGTTTTTGTCCCAAAGCAAAGATTCTTGCCACAGTGTTTACCAACTGCTCACCTTCAAATGTTGAACTGTTAACAGTGGATCCAGCCTTTAATGGGTTTGGGGGAAAAAAACACTGAACAATTGAGTTCTCTTTCGGAGGAATGCATGTCACTGTCAGAACTCTGGCCCATGGGTTCTTAAATTGTAGACTACCCTGTTTCCCCCCCAAAATAAGACATCCCCCAATAATAAGCCCAATCGGGCTTTTGAGCACATGGCAATAAGGCCAAGCGCTTATTTCAGGGTTCAAAAAAATATAAGACAGGGTCTTATTTTCAGGGAAACACAATATGTATTTATTTTTGGACATTTTCTTTCTTTTTTTAATTAATTTTTTTTTAATATAAACATTCCATCTTCCCTTAAACAGTGTGTCATCTGGGTACAAATATCTTTATGCAATAACCATCAAAATTTACAACAGCATTCATTACATTAATATTAATTCTCTGATCTTGCAATTGTAATATTGAACATAGTAAATCCATTCCTTTTTCCCTCTTAACATATCTTTTAACAAGAATCTAATAATAATATTAAGCATAATAATCCTAATAATCACAGTCATCATATTGTTTACACGTTTGCAACTTCCATTTTTATTCTCTAACCATTGATAAAATAGTTCCCGTATCGTATAATATTCCATTTGTTCTCTCTCCTTAATTGCAAGTGTTAATCTGTTCATTTCTGCACATTCTAATATTTTCCCTAATCACCTTCTCATCAGTAGGGATCTCTTCACTTTTCCAATTTTGTGCAAAGGATTTGGACATTTTCAAAATTGGGCTCAGGATGTTACATTGGTGGTTGGAAAGCGTGAACTCCAGTGTGAAACACCCTCAAGAGATCAAGATTCACGCAGGCTTGAATGAGTTTTGAAGCTGAGAATTGAAGCTTAGAGCACAGAATCTACTTGTACAGCCTATATTACAAGAACCTTGAAAACCTAACAGCATTTCTTCTTGCTTCCCTATACCAGGGGTCAGCAACTCGCAGCTCTGGAGCCACATGTGGCTCTTTCATCCCTCTGCTGCAACTCCCTGTTGCTGGTCGGCTCCACAATTGATAGGGTTTTCAGTTAGGACAGGTAGAGGAAAAAAGATGCCATGCTAGGAGGAGACTCTATGGTGGGGGAACCAGACTTCTGGTCAGCTCCAGAATTGAACCGGGGCTTCTGGTTAGAACCTTTGTGGCTTTTTGAGTGTTTAAGGTTGCCGACCCCTGCCCTATACAAAAGGGAAGCACGGAGAAAGGCTGCCCCCTTCCTTTCCCCTATACAAAAGAGAGTCAAGGCAGGGAAATCTTAAGTTACTTTCTCACACTTTCCTGTTCATGCTTTACTAACAGTTGCTGCTTAGTTTCTCTAAGGTCATCCCCATTTCCTCTACATCTGGCTACCATGTGGTTGTGTGCCTTGAAGTCAGTTGTTGACTCCTGGCAATTGCCTGGACTGGTCCCTGCAGTTTCCTTGGCAAGATTTCTGGAAGACTTTCGCCATTATCTTCTTCCTAGGACTGAGGGGAAAAAAATGACTGGCTCAAGGTCACCCAGCTGTCTAACATGGGACTAGAACTCCCAGTCTCTAGCCAAATGTCTTCGCCACTACACCAAATGGGTTACCATACAGTCTGTATATGCCACTTCTATCATGTGTAGAAAAGCCAAGATAACCCTGAAGACCAATTCCCATTACATGTCATTCCTATGTTCTATGTTATATACCTTTACATTGTATCTTGCTTTATTACCAAGTGATGCTCACCCCCAAAATGCAGTTGACCAAGAGATGGCAGCAAAGGGTAGACACCTTAACTCTCTGATGCCATCTAGTGGTCATCTGGAAAGTTATCAGCCAGGTAGGGCAGAGGTGTCTCTTGCATATTGCTGCCCACACTGTCTCTTAACTGGCAGGGGTCCCCAAACCCTGGTCCATGGACAAGCACTGGTCCGCGGCATGCCAGCAACTGGGCCACGCAAACAAACGAAGCCCCATCTGCAAGATGCGGGCACCATGCAAAACCACACCCCCTCTAGTCCACGGAAAAACCTCTCTCGGGAATCAGTCCTTAGCCCCCCAATATTTGGGGGCCACTGTCTTTGTTTGTTTGTTTGTTTGTCAAACATGTACAAGATAGCAGGTATAAATATGAACAAGGACATGAATGAAGGAAATGAATACAAATAAACAGTACGATAGGAATGGTAGGACAGGGACAGTAGCAGTGGTGGGTTCCTCCTGGTTCAGCCCGGTTCGGCCGAGTCGGTAGCGGTGACGATGTGACGTCACCAAACCGGTTCTCTTTGTCCGGGAGCTGGGCCCTCACATGCACGAAAAGAACCGGTAGTAAAGCCGGTTGGAACCCACCAGTGGACGGTAGGCACGCTGGTGCGCTTATGCACACCCCCTTTACGGACCTCTTAGGAATGAGATGAGATCCACGGTAGATGGTTGAAGCTGTGAGTGTTTGAGGCTGTAACAACGGAGTCGGGTAGAGCATTCCAGGCGTTGACCACTCTGTTGCTGAAGTCGTATTTTCTGCAATCGAGTTTGGAACGGTTTACCTTGAGTTTGTACCAATTGTGTGCCCATGTATTATTGCGGTTGAAGCTGAAGAAGTCGTTGACAGGTAAGATGTTGTAGCAGACAATTTTGTGCACTATGCTTAGCTTGGACCCCAGGTGGTGCAGTTCCAGATTGTCCAAGCCCAAAATTTTCACCCAGGCTAGAACTAAGTCCTGTCCATGCTAAGGGTTTCATGAACTCCCCTCCCTCCTCAATCCTCCTAATTCTAACACCAATTCCCTTCTTCAGCAGCATGAGATCTATTTCTCCATCGTCTTCAGCCTCTGGTTAGATAAAGGCTATTATTTTCCCAAACAGTGGGAAGGTGGATGTACAAGGGGAGGAGAACCAACAAAGAGAATTTTGCTGCTTGGCGCCAACTCTAGCCTGCTGGTGGGGTTGTGTTACAGCCGGCACTTCGGCAGGAGTTTGTTTTCTTTCCCAAAGCAGCCAGCAGTGTGGGGGTTGTCGTGCGGCAGGGGTGAACACAGACGCTCGCCTGTCCCTCCTTTGTTCCTGCATCTCAGTGCCGGGGGGGGGAGAGAGGATGGAGGGTGGGAGGCGGTTCTGAGTGGGCAACTCCCCCCACCCTCTTTCTTTCCCCTTTGGGTCCTGCAGCCAGTGAGAAGAATTGCCAACGCAGTCTCAGGAAAACACAAACGGCCACGCGGAGCATAACTTGGCGTTGTGTAGAGAAGGATGCCAAGATTGCCACCGAATCTGTCTGGCCGAGGCTGCGCGTGCCCTAATTGTTTTCATTTCCCACCCACCCCTAGCTGATTCCAAGTGGAATTCATACCAGGGTGGAATTCCTCTTTTGTGTTGAAAAGATACAACGAGTCGCAGAGGGCAGAGGGAGCGAGTGTCCGTGCTTGAATAAAAGGCCCACATTTTTGTTTTCCATTTTACAAGGAATATTAATGCTTGGGTCGGGCCCGATTTGGCCAGGTTGCTTTTCTGCCATGATTGGGCAGGGGAAATGTCACTCCCATGGTGACAATGCAGAGGTCCCTCCTCCAAATTTATATTCCAAAAGAGGAGTCGTCTTGCATTGCCCTGCGTCGATTGGCAGTTCCACCGCCCTCCACCACACACTCCCCTCCCTTCCTCCAGCTTCTCCTGTCGCTGATACAAAGGGACATCAGCTGCCTTTGCCTTTTCCTGCACACACCATTTAACCACAACGGGAAGGGTGGAGAGAGCCGTATTCTCCAGCCTGGCCCCGAATAGAGTGAGACTCTGGAAATTCCCGAACAAGATTGAACTGGGAATCCTGAACCTGGAAATTCTAAGACCTTCACAAAGAGGTTGGGAAGACACAAAATTGTGTGTCTTTTGCCTAATGACACTGACACACTCACATGATGCCGCCTTGTCTTCTACATTGCACAAAATGGCAGGGCCGTGGTCCTTTCTAATGTCAGGAGCAGACATAATTTAAAGGAAACAGATGCTTCATCCTTTAGGGTTGTTAAAATTGGTACCCTCCGCTCAAATGAACCAGAGCAAAAGGGGCTCCTGATGGATATTTACTTAAATGTTAATCCCAGTGAAATTGGTGTAGTTTCCCCACACCCCAAACTCTGCCGTTTGCAACACTTTTTCCCCTGAGATCTGGCATGCCCCTCATCTCCTGTTTCCAAAAAGCTTTAAATGCCTCGTTTTTCCTACAAATCATGCATTAGTATAAGGCTGGAAGCTCTGCGGTTTGCAGAGTTCTCGGTGCTCTCTCAACTTGGTTGTTTTCTTGCAAATGCTTCATTATCCAACTAGGTAACACCTTCGTCTTTATAAACAAAGAGCAAAACCTACCGCCTTCTAGCACTGATGATGCTAGCTAGTTGGGTAATGAAATGCCTGCAAGGAAATAGCCATACACTCGGAGGGCTCCGAGGACTTCACTATTCAACCCCCGAGCTACAAATATTCATTTCTTGTGGATGCTGTACAATTTGTTGGGTATGTGGAGATGTGTTGTGGCTTGGAAACCAGGAAGGGTTTATTTGCTTATTTGTTTTTAGTTCATTTGTTGGGGGGGGGGATGTTGGGTTTTTTTTTAATGCTTTTTACGGTCTTTATTGTTTTGTGCTTATGAGCCACTTTGCCCTACACAATGTCAACTTGCAAAGCTTTCGGAAACTTCACACACAAATCTTTTAAATAAACAAACAGTGAGCCAATTTAGGAAGCGTGAACCTGCTTATTAAAAACATTATTTTTTAAAGGAAACCTTCTTAAGTGAATCTGCCAAGTGGAAAAAAAGGAGGAGCTTGCCACTGTAAAAATGGAATAAAAATTTCCAATTTTGCAAAAGGCATTTTAGTTGCATTTTTGGGCTCTGGGCTGTGGTGTGTTGTTTTTTTTTTTTTTTTTTCGTTTTTTTTTAAGAGTGAAATTCTAGCCTTTTGGCGAGCTCCGGTAGGGAGTCTTCCCACTTACTTTTTGAGTGTAGTGGTGGGTGCAGTAACTGCTGCCGTTGTGTTGTCAAGCAATCATATCATATTATTGTTATGCCATACTAGGGAGCAAATACACCTTTAAAAAGCCATGGAAAATTTCCTCTCTGTTTTTAAACCCTTTGATGCTTAAGCAATTATTTTTATCTTTGGGGGTGGCTCAACAACATGCCGCAAACATGTTGCTAGTCCTTAATCAACTTCCTAGCAATTTTATATTTATTTTAGCTTTTTTCCACAAGGGTTTAGAAAGGTCTGCTGATCCCTGTCCTCTGAGCTTCAACCTAATAGGGTGTATGACAGGGGTGGGTTCTAAATTTTTTTACTACCGGTTCTGTGGGTGTGGCTTATTTTGTGGGTGTGGTTTGATGGTCATGTGACAATTCTTTAGGATTTAGCAGAGGTACTGGTCTACCAGGCTTTTAACTGCTTGCAGAGCTGTACCGGTCTACCCATTTGTTCTTGGAGCATCCCGGTTTACTCATTTGTTTTTGGAGGCACTGGTCTACCACCACACTGCCTTTTAACCCTGATCAGCTGTAGGGCGGCCCTTTGAAGCCCCGCGGCAAGAGTTTAAACAGTTTTTTTCCTTCTAGCCAATCAGCTGGGGCTCAGGAGGCAGCGAATAGATTGGGGGCGTGGCCAAATAAAAGGTAAGAATAACGCGGTGGCGGGCAGCTCCCGACAAAGAGAACCGGTTCGGTGATGTCATATTGTCACCGCTACCGGATCAGCCGAACCGGGAGTAACCCACCACTGGTGTATGAGTTCAAAAGGTAGTAGTTTGTTCAAAGTTTCATATGCAATGGGATGTGTGAACCAGGTCTTCCTAGTCTTGTCGGAAACTCTTAAGGGTGGAGTCTTGTTCTCTGAGCTTGTGGGTTGTTTTCCGAATGTTTCGTTACCAGGCTGGGTAACATCTTCAGCAGAGTTTAGGGCAGGGGTGTCAAACTCACGGCCTGGGGGCCACCCTCAGCCCCAGTTTAGCACTGGGGAAAAAAAGTCACGATACGTCACGTGACAACAACGTGATGCCACAACTTTGACACCCCTGGTTTAGGGGATGTCAGGTTCAGTGTTCTGTTTTATAAGGGTTTCAGGTATGGGTGTGTCAAGCAGGGGTGAAATTCAGCAGGTTCTGACAGGTTCTGGAGAACCGGCAGCGGAAATTTTGAGTAGTTCGGAGAACTGGCAAATACCACCTCTGGCTGGCCCCAGAGTGGGGTGGGAATGGAGATTTTGCAGTATCCTTCCCCCAGGAGTGGGGGAGGGAATGGGGATTTTGCAATATCCTTCCCCTAGGAGTGGGGAGGGAATGGGGATTTTGCAGTATCCTTCCCCTGACACGCCCACCAAGCAACACCATGCCCACCAAGCCACGCCCACAGAACCGGTAGTAAAAAAAAATTGAATTTCACCACTGGTGTCAAGTGAGGGCCTTGTGATATTGTGATGGCTCAGCTGTGAGTCATCAGTGAGTCTTGTAACTCTTACATCACTGTAGCTCTTGCATCACATATTCTCGGAATTGTGGGGATAAAATCACGGGAAGACCCCCATAGGAACTGTCCAGAGTTGTCAGGCTGGAGAAATGGACAGGTATGAATATGGGATACCTTGTTTTGGCATTATTTTTTAGAAGGAAAGAATGGAATGGAAACTTATAAATAAAAATAGACCTCTTTTCTTTTAACATCCTACAGGAAGTCTTTTTTTTATAGAAGATTTGGGCATTTTTTTCTCTTGAAGGCTTCTAGGCGCAATTCATACTTCCGGTTACTACCTATAAAAGTTTATACTGTATTAGTGTTTTTCAAACTTAACAACTTTAAGACGTGTAAGACTTCCAGTGCAGGCTAGGAAGTTATGGGAGTTGAAGTCTACCTATCTTAAAGTTGCAAGTTTGAAAAGCCCTGGACTATACAGTGTAGAGGACGGTGCCTTGAGGAACCCTGTATCCAAGCAGAATCTGTTCATCCTGGTAAGACATCAAGAGAAGACAAGACATTGCAAAGTAGACCGACTCACAAAACAGCCGTGGCAGGGATTCTAAGCACTGTTTTAGGGTAGAATAATAGACTCTTACTTATTTATTCTGTTTTTAATCTTTGCCACTTTGAGATGACCAAGAAAGAAAGGCTGGATTAAAAACGGAATAAATAAGTAAGAGTCTATTATTCTACCCTTAAAACAGTGCTTGGAATCCCTGCCGTGGCTGTTTTGTGACTCGGTCTACTTTGCAACATGGTGTAGTAGTTAGAGTGCAATATTGCAGGCTAACTCTGCTGACTGCCAGCAGTTTGGCAGTTCAATTCAAGGTTGTCTCAGCCTTCCATCCTTCCAAAGTTGGTGAAATGAGGACCCAGATTGTTGTGGGGCAAGATGCTGACTCTGTAAACTGCTTAGAGAGAGCTGTACAACACTACGAAGCGGTATATAAGTCTAAGGGCTATTGCTATTCATAACCTGATGTGCCCACTTCCTGTTTTCTCACAACTACCTTCTCACAACTACATACAACCGGCTCTCAGTCTTAGGGTCTACTACACTGAACCTGCATTTGAATAGCTCTTCCCATTGTCCATTGCTCTGTCTATGCTGTTTGAGTAGTGTGATTCCTTTTATTGGACGTTTATTGATGGATCGTTCTTTCTCTTTGACTGACAGATTGATGAACTCCCTGAGGGAGCTGTGAAACCTCCAGCAAATAAATATCCCATCTTCTTTTTTGGGACTCATGAAACGTAAGTGAGAAAATTCTGCAGTAGACCTTTTAAGAGGTTCTGGTGTTTAAGCATCTCCTTATTTATTTATTCGATTTATTTGCCGCCCATCTCATTTCGAAGCATAGTAGGATGTGCGAAACATTTTGAATATAAAGTAGTCCTCAATTTATAACTGGCTGCTTACAGACCGAAGTTAAAAAGAACCTCCTCAGGGATACTTACCACCAAGTTCCAAGGTTCCGACAGCTCTGACTCGTAATTATGACCATTTGCTGCATTCTGCAATTACATGACTGCTTCATTGATGTTTTGCTGAAAACCGACATTTATAAGCTAGTGGTTAGAGTGCAGTACTGCAGGCTACTTCTGCTGACTGCCAGCTGCCGGCAATTTGGCAGATCGAATCTCACCAGGCTCAAAGGTTGACTCAGCCTTCCATCCTTCCGAGGTGGGTAAAATGAGGACCCAGATTGTTGGGGGCAAGAGGCTGACTCTGTAAACCGCGCAGGGGATTATGGGAGCAAGAGGGCGCTCCCATGTGATGCCTTTCCTGCGTGAGCTGCATTGGTTTCCAGTGGTCTTCTGAGTGCGCTTCAAGGTGTTGGTCACTACCTTTAAAGCGCTCCATGGCATCGGACCCGGGTATTTGCGAGACCGCCTTCTGCCGCCGATAGCCTCCCACCGACCAGTATGCTCCCACAGAGAGGGACTCCTCAGGGTGCCGTCAGCCAGCCAATGTCGGCTGGCGACCCCCAGGGGGAGGGCCTTCTCTGTGGCAGCACCTGCCCTCTGGAACGATTTGCCCCCAGAGATACGAAGGATACCAGATCTCCAGGCCTTTCGCTGTTCCCTAAAAACTTTTCTTTTCCATCAAGCAGGGCTGGCATGAACACCCCCCCACCTTTTAAAGCTCTTTTTAGCTTTTTAAGTGTAAATTGGGTTTTAAATCGGATTGTTTTAAACTGTGGGCCTAAGCTGTATAATTCTTTTAATTGATTTTAAATTTTGTATTGGTATGTTTTTTATCTTTGGTTGTACACCGCCCTGAGTCCAATAGGAGAAGGGCGGTATATAAATTGAAATAATAATAATAATAATAATAATAATAATAATAATAATAATAATAATAACAACAACAACAACAACAACAACAACAACAACAAACTGCATGAAGGCAAAAATTCAACATGTTACCACCAACAGCAAATGCCGCCTCTGCAATGAGAAAGAGGAGACAGTTGACCACCTGATCAGTGGGTGCAGCAAAATTTCACAAACTGACTACCTACAACGCCATGACCGCATTGCTAAGATCATTCACTGGAAATTGTGCCAGAAGTTTGGATTTGAGTACAGCAAAAACCTCTGGGAACATCAGGTTGAGAAAGTTTTAGAGAATGAGAAACTCAAGATCTTGTGGGATTTTAGGATTCAGACTGACAGGCACTTGGTCCACAACACACCTGACATAACAATAGTTGAAAAGAAAAAAGTATGGTTCATTGACATTGCAATACCTGGTGATGCACGAATTGAAGATAAGCAGCAAGAAAAAATCACAAAGTACCGGGACTTACAGATTGAAGTTGAGCAACTGTGGAAAAAGAAATCATGTGTTGTCCCGATTGTAATTGGAGCCCTTGGAGCAATACCCAAAGGGCTACCCCGCTATTTAGAAATTCTAAATTTGCCAGACTTGAACATTTTGACTCTACAAAAAACCACCTTACTCGGAACAGCTTACATCCTCCGACGATACCTTAACAGTTCCTAGGTCCTTGGTTAGGACTCGAGCTGCTGAGCTATTAACCAGCCTCAAAGGCTGTGAATCTCACTAAAGATTAACCAATAAATAATAATAGAAAGGGCTGTAAAGCACTGTAAAGCAGTATATAGATCTAAGTGCTATTTGTTTCTGGTTTTCAGCAAAACTCACCCATGGCAAACAATTGGATAATTGGTTTTGCTTAACTATCATGGCATTTCCTTAACAACCACTGCAGAAATGGTTATAAAATCAGGTCACATGGGTAACCCTCTTTACGACTGTCATGATTTATGACCATAATGGACGGGCTCCTTTACAGTCATAAGCCAAGAAGTACTTGTACATTTTGCACATCCTGAAAGGGGCTCTTCTTCTGGTATTATTGGAAATGATCTCGGGTTATCCGTCTCAGAAGCCATCCAAAGGGTCTACCAGAGCTCAAAATTCTTCCAGTCTTGTTGGAAAACCATCAGAGTTGCTTGGAACACAAACCAGCTTGAAAGATTTCACCATGTTCAAAAATAATTTGCAGCTCTGCACCCTTGCGGAAGTTCCTTTTCTTTTCTTTTGCTGTGATCTCAGACTGGATCGCAGCTGCATCGAGAGTTTCCTGCTTTTTTCCTGTTTTCTAAGTGTTGGGAGGAAGGGTTATGATTATTAGCTGCCTAATTGCCCCCTTGAATAATCTTTTCCTAATTGTGATCGGGGCACTTCTCTTCCCAAAAGGGGGAGGTTTTAATGACCTCTTTCCTGCAACTGCAGTATTTTTCGCTTTGCATTATTTTATGGCAACATATGAAAAAGCAAAATAATAATAATAAAAAAAAACGCAAGGAAACCCGTAATTACAGCCTTTCTGTTCTGCCTTCCCCATTTGAACAGACAGAGAGCAATTAAGAGGGTATGCATTCATTCAACGGGTCAGATCTTCAGATCCAGGAAATTCAATTCATTCGGGGGGTGGGGGTGGGGTGAAGAGTCAAATGAGACTTAAAAAAAAACCAGTGTAGAAAGATATTGGTCATCCCCGTCACTTAAGGAAAAGGCATGCCTTTGCAACTTTTTGATTCAGGGGTTCAAATCCAAAAATTTTAGCAAGGGGTTCTCTGCCCGGTTGCTGGGTGGGCGTGACCTAGTCTGCCTCCTGCACCATGGCGGGGGGAGGGGTCATTTTTTGACCTCCCCAGGCTCCGGAGGCTTTCCTCAAGTCTCCATGAGGGCGAAAACGGCCTCCCCAGGCTCCGGAGGCCCTCTGGAGGCAGGAAACAGGCCCATTTCCGGCCTTCCCAAACTTCTGGTAGGCCCGTTTTTCACCCTCCCCGAGCCTCCGTGTGCCCCCTGCACCTACCTGCATCCAAAATGGGCCATGTGGGAATTCCTGGGAGGGGTGGGTGGGTGGGGCCAGCCAGAGTGGGATTTGGGAGTTCTCCGAACTGCACAGAATCTTAGCTAGAGGTTCTCCCGAACCCCTGCGAACCCCCAGCAGCCCCACCCCTGCTTTGATTGCATCTGATGAAGTGAGCTGACGGTTATGAAAGCTTACGCGCCTTTTCATAAGAGAGGTTAGTCAGAAAAGATGCTATCAGACTTTTTTTGTCCCCCCCCCGAAGACTCCCTCCTAAAAGTACAGCAGTTCAGAAGTAAAAGCGCGAAAGCGGCCCTCGCTGTAGCCTGTCATAAAAATACCTCACGGCTAAAGGAAAAGGTCAGAGACGGGATAGTCTCTGAGCGCAGCATCAGCCACGGTTTCTGCTGCTTTCTGCAGCGGCAATGGCTGTGCTGCGGTGCTCAGCCTGTGGAGTCATGACTGTTTCCTTGGCAATGGTTTAGCAGACACTGTCATAGAGGACTTGATTGGCAAGAGTAGACCGTGTCTCGTGAGTCACCGGATAAACACTGCTCCACAAATCACGATAGCATCCAGATGACCACCAAGAAATGTTCACAGGCCGGGCTGAGTAAACAAGGATTCCGTAGAGTTCTGTCGTCGTGATATTTGCTTTTTGTGCGGCCCATCTTTGATCTGCAGCTGAACAGATTTAGCAGAATGTATGATTTCAAGCAACCTGCAAGAAGCGAAGAGACCCCATGTGGTGTAGTTGTGAAGGCATCAGGCTAGAAACCGGGAGATTCCGAGTTCTAGCCCTGCCTTAGGCATGAAGCCAGCTGAGTCACCTTGGGCCAGTCAGTTTCTCTCAGCCCTATGAAGGAGGAGGCAATGGCAAACCACTTCTGAAGAACTTTGCCAAGAAAAGTTCAAGGACTTATTCAGGCCGCTATCTTCAAAACTTGGCAAGGAGTCTCTGAGAGTCACGAACCAATTAAGCGAACTAATTGTCACCTGCAAACTCCCCTCCCCTTTCGCTCCTCTTTTATTCCCTATGGGAGGGTCCATTCACCATCCACCTGTAGCTTTACTCCTGAGTTGGCCCTTGTTCCTTAGCTGTTCCCTTCTCCTGGCAGCTCTGCATATGCACACACTGGGAACAGGCTCCAATTGTTCTTCTGCCCCACTGATGTCTGACTCCTAAGGCCCCCTCTCTGCCTCCGATGCAGAGCCCTCATCAGAGCCTTCCCCGGACTCCAGGACTGGCCCATGTTCCTCCCCAACGTCCTCACTGTCTTGAGTCTGCCACCAGCTCCGCTGGCAGGCCACAACAACAAGAGAGAAAAAATTATCCCAAACAATTCATAAGAAGCTTTGAATAAATTTTAGTGAATGATCCTAAGGAGGAAGCAGCAACAACAGTAAACAAGAGTGCAGAACTTGGATCTCTCCAGATGTTACTTCTCTGCCACTCCCGCTCTCCTTAACTTCGTGTGAAACTAAACGGCCATCATAAATCAATATGTCAGATTCTGCTTTCCTTTGGATGACAAGAAACCAGCTGGATTGCATGCCAGAAGCTGGAATTAAACCGAGTTAGCTAGAGGAAAATCTATATATGCAACCAAGCAGGGGTGAAATGCTCCCAGTTCAGACCAGATCGCCCGATCCAGTAGCGATGGCGGTGGGTGGTTCGGAGAACCAGTAGCAAAAATCCATGCCCCCCCCCATGCCCAGCTGAGCCACACAATCATCAGAGGCTTTTTTAAAATTATTTTTAAAAGCATTTTTTTCTACAACCTCTTCAGCTGAAAAAATGCTTTAAACAGAAAAAAAAAAATCCTCTGATGATTGTGCGGCTCAGGCGGGATCATCAGAGGCTTTTAAAAGAAAAAAAAAGCCTCTGCCGATCAAGCAACTCCGCTGGGATCGTCAGAGGCTTTTAAAAGCATTTTTTTTACAACCTCTTCGGCTGAAGAGATTGTAGAAAAAATACTTGTAAAAGTAAAAAAAAAAAAAAAAAGCTGGCCACGCTCACCCAGTCACATTACCCACCCCCACCAAGCCACCCCCACAAAACCAGTAGTAACAAATTTTACATTTCGCCACTGCAACCAAGCCATAGTTAGACAATCATTCTTGATTGAAAGGGTGGGGGGGGGCGGTCGCTTCCCTTTTTCTGTCTTCTAAAAATGTATAAAGGTTTCTGAATATGTACAGATGGTGTTCTCTTCACTGGTGAATAACCGCAGGAGAAGGGCAGGGGAGATCAAGGCAATCATCAGTGTCTTCCTAGTCAAGTGGTGACATGAACGGAATGCTATGTGATGGACCAGTTGCAATGAGTTGGCAAGTGCTTTTTATGTCTCTTCACCACAGGAGGGCAGATCTTCCTAAACTTTTAACCGTAAGAGAGCTGCAGTTGTTTACAGGAAAAGAAACACATGATTCCTTTCTATTTAGGAAACACATTTCTCTCCGCTAAGTTGATGAGAGCACAGTTTGACAATTAGAGCATTTGTTCTGCCTTTGGAGCACTCCTGACTAATAGCTAAGATGTCAGCCGTTCGGTAGCATTGCCTAATGGCAGAAATGAACACAGAAGAGCACGGCTGAATGATGCCACGGAAGCTAATCAGTGGCGGGATTCAAGTAATTGTTACAACCGGTTCTCTGCCCTAATGATTTCTTCCAACAACCAGTGTGCCAAACTGCTCAGAAAGTTAACAACCGGTTCTCCCGAAGTGGTGTGAACTGGCTGAATCCCACCTACTAGAGCTAATGTACTAAATGGTGCAGTAACCCAAGATGTAGGATCAGTTTGCGTCCCCAAGACATGCTGTGCGAAATTCGGGGATAAACGAACGCCCTACCGAACATGTCTTCGCAATTCAACTCTCAGCTTCAAGAAATCAGGAATGAAAGCTGTTCAAATGAGTGCAAGTTTATTTCATGCTAGCTCTCTACAAGACTCTGAACTACCCAAGGTCAAGGCAAATTGACATTAGATAGGAGTCGACAAATTCAAAGTGGCCCAGAGTTACATCTCTTGTGGGCGTGAAGGGACTTCAAACTGATGACGTGCTTGACCCCTCCCTCAGCTTGGTTATGTCCTACATCATGGGTGTTAAACTCAATTTCATTGAGGGCCGCCTCGGGGAGCCGGGCTAGACCAGGCCGAAGCCACACTGGCCTGATGTTTCCTCTTCACATTGGGTAGACTGGGCCGAAGTGACGCGGGACGGCCCCTTACATTTTCCGGGACGGCCACACAAGCCGGATCCGACTACATCATTGGCCAGATCCAGCCTGCGGGCCTTGTGTTTGACACACCTGTCCTACATCAGCAGCATTTACAGTAGTAAGGGCTAAACGAGCCATTCGCCATCCTGTGTTAACAGGCTGACATGAGTAACTTGGTGTCAGGGCCATATTAAATTGTGTTATACCAGCAGTTAGCAATTATGTAAATGATTTATTTTTTAAAAAAAGACTTGTAAGCAGGGAGCCCCAGGGCTTTGAAATGCTGCTGTATAGAACTTGACTCTCTTTGTAAGACCTGGCACAGTTTGGAGAGCTACGATGGTTATGTAGATAAGCTTTACCCTCAATGAAGTTTGCAGCCACTTAGAAAACTGGGACCGTAGGTAATGTTGGCTAATCTCAAAGTTATGGCTGGTTGGTGCCTGAATCTCAAGTCTGCAATTGTGGAAGAAAAACAGTGACAAATCACTTTAATGTCATTTCCCCGAAGCCTACAAGAGTGTGTTCCTGTAACCATCAAGAATCAAGCTCAGGTTGTCTTTTCCTTTTTTTAAAAAAAGTAATTTTTATTAAACAGTTTGTCTTTAAAAACAACACAAAAAACAATCACACATAGATAAAAACAAAACATGTCAAGACATAACATTACTTATGTTTGTATTATGTATTGAACATTACATAACATTAATGGTAATTTTACAGCATTTCGTACCAACTTACATACTTTTATAGTTCTCTATCATTTCTGTTTACTACTCAATAGTAGAATAATCGCATTATTCCAACATATATATATATATATATATGTATGTATGTATGTATGTATGTAGGTGTCAACTTGCAAAGCTTGTTGCCATGAGCAGGAGGGAGGGAGAACTGATAGAGCTGATTGATTTCCCTAACTGAAGTGCATTCCATACATTCTTCCTGACCGCAGTCAGAAGGAGGGTGTTGGATTTCACAGCCAGCCAAAGTGGTTAATTGGAGAATGTGTTTTATGACATATGAAGTTCGGCTCATGGCTCATGAATTAATTAGGGCATCTTTCGGAAACTTCACAGTAGGTCTTTGGTTATTCGGGTTTTCTCCCATGTAAAAGTAGAAGTGTCTTGGCGACGTGTATACATACATACATACATTTATAGATAGATAGATCTATACTAGTCTCCCTTTATTTCTTTATCAGCAAAATATGGTGTATATATATATATATATATATATATATATATATACACATACATACATACATACATACATACATACATACATACATTATAATATTCAGTGTTCTTATCTACACAGGTTGTCTTTTCTATCCCACTAGTGTTCTAAATATGGATAGGTATCCTTTGGTCTCCTGCATTTTGAGTATAACATCCACAGTGATATTATAAATCTCCCAGAATTCCCCATGTTAGATGAGGGTGTGTGTCACAGAATATATCCGGAGTGTGCAAAGCAGGGAAAAGCTGGTTAACTCTGATTTCTGAATGAAGAAAAAAAATATCAGTGGCAGTTATTATATTTTTCCTCCAAAGGCCACCAAGCGGCTCATCTTTCAAAGGTCTAACCACGGATTAAGTGATGAGGTGACGTTCACACACCATGGGTTTGATGTGGTATCTGAACTGAGCCACCGTTGGCCTATCCAACAAAAGGGGATCTGCGTGCCATTTTCCTCTGGTTAATGAATAACACATGTCTGTAAAGAATACGGATTATCATTTGATCTGTCATTTGATCCTATCCTTTCTTTCAACTGCAGGGCATTTCTGGGGCCTAAAGACCTCTTCCCTTACAAAGAATATAAAGACAAGTTTGGAAAATCAAACAAACGAAAAGGGTTTAATGAAGGCCTGTGGGAAATTGAAAACAACCCGGGTGTCAAGTTTAGTGGATACCAGGTAAAAAAACAAAGGACTTCCTTTTCTATCTTTTACTGCCCAATTCCCCACTCCTTCCTTTTGCCAATATGTGATAGTGAGGACTGAAGGCAAAATTTGTGTAGCCAGAATGTTTGGTTTTTGAGCCCTTCTCTTGTGAGGTTTTGCCTAAGCAAAGTCACAAAAATGACTACTGTGTTAAGATGCACCTTTCCTTCCCCCCCCCCCCACTAAAAGGGGGTGAAAATTTGGGTGCGTTTTATACACCAAATGTAGCCCCGCCTACCCTTTGGCCTCTGCTTCCCAGCAATTTACCTCCTTGCAGCAAGCAGCAAGAAGAAACAGCCCATTCAGCACTGCCTAATTAGCACAAGTTGATTGTCCATTGGATCGGCCTCCCGACTCTCAGCTGTTTCAGGCTGCAGAGATTGCCCTTGCCTATTGCTGCTCAGGTCTCTGCTGCTTGCTGCAAGGAGGTAAATTGCTGGGAGCAGATTTTTTTCCCCTTGTACTAATCAAGCTGTGCTGAAAACAAAAATGAAAGTAAAGCAGGTTGTTTCCTGTAAGGAGGCAAAATTGCTGGGAGGCAGAGGCAGATTTCTTTTTCTTGTTTTCCTCACCAAAAAAGGTAGGTGCATCTTATAGTCCGGAGTGTCTCATACTCCGAAAAATACGGCAAGTAGGATTTTATACAACTGGAGAAATGATCTTACCAGGCATGATGCTGTCTACCACTCAGTGTGTAAGGAGCCTTACTGAGTTGTGATCAAAGCTTGCACCTTCTTCAGGTTGCATCATTGGCATACAGGTAGTCCTCAATTTACAACCATTTATTTAATGACCGCTTGAAATTACTCCGGCGGTGAAGAAAAAGTGATTTATGACTTTTTCACACTTAAAACTATTGCAACCTCCCCGTGGTCATGTGATCAAAATCCAGATGCTTGGCAACTGGCTTGACTTTGGGACGGTTGCAGTGTCCCAGGGTCATGTGATCAACTGTCAGAGTTCCAAGTAACATACTTGTAGCAAACAAAACTCCAAGGCAGGTAAATTCCTCAAAGAATAAGTTTATTGGATATGTCATAGTAGCACAAACTGGTGAAAAACCGTCTCTGAGTATTCCCACAGTTTTCACCTAATTAAAAATAAAAGTTTTTCACTTTCTCAAAACAATCAGTCACATGGTCCAATCAGGATACTGTCCAGTTGCTAGGTGACACCAGTCCCCTCCTCCTGAGCATCTGCAGGAATGTCTTTGGTTCTCAAGAGAAAGTATCTTGTTTTGACTACAAACCCCAACTATCTCTATTCCCCCCCTCCCTATCCCTCTGTTCCAGTGTGTCAGCGCTGAAGTCTCAAAATGGCCTCAGTCAGGCCAGCTTCAGGGCTGACATCAACTTTTGCACTGACTGTTACCAAATAAACCTAGTCGAGGTCTAATTATTGGTTTTATTCCCAAGGCTATTCAGCAACAGAGCTCCTCAGAAACCGAAGGCGAAGGAGGGAACACGGCAGATGCTAGCAGCGAGGAAGAAGGGGATCGGGTAGAAGAAGATGGAAAAGGCAAAAGGAAGAATGAAAAAGCGGGCTCAAAACGGAAAAAATCTTACACTTCAAAGGTAATTCATGAAGCTCTCACTTACGACCTGGAGCTGTTTTGATTTATAGCAGGAGTTTCCAACTTGGCAACTTTACAACTTACGGAGTTCAATTCCCAGAATTCCTCAGCCAGCCATGCTGGGAGTTGAAGTCCACAAGTCTTAAAGTTGCCAAATGTTTCCCAGCTGCCTTTAAGTCAAGGATGAGTTTTTAAAATCTGCTTTCCGGAATTGTTCTTCAAGTTGCTGGTGTGTAATTTTTGTCTGCGATGATATAAAAAAATAAAGAAAACACGATCAAAGTTAAGGTTGGCTACTTCACAATCCTAATTCATCCTAATCCTCACCTCCCTCCCACTGTAACATACACAATTATTCACAGATTCTTAACTTTAGGAAAGAGTAAGGCCAATGATATATAAATATGCCGTGGTTATAAAAGGGTCCCCCAGATCTGTAAATCTAAGCAGAGGGAAGGCATTTGTGAGGTGGCACAGTGTTTAGAATGCAGTACTGCAGGCTACTTCTGCTGACTGCCGGCTGCCTGCAGTTTGGCACTTCAAATCTCACCAGATTCAAGGTTGACGGCTTTCCATCCTTCCGAGGTGGGTAAAAATGTCAGATTGTTGGGGGCAATAGGCTGAGTCTGTAAACTGCTTAAAGAGGGCTGAAAAGCAGTGTGAAGTGGTATATAAGTCTAAGTGCTATTAGGAAGGAAGGAAAGAAAGAAGGAAGGAAGGAAACCAAGAAGGAAGCTGTGGTGACGCAATGGTTAGAATGCAGTATCACTGGCTAATTTTGCCTACTGATAGGAGTTCGATCCTGACCTGTTCAAGGTTGATTCAGCCTTCCATCTTTTCAAGGTCAGTAAAATGAGAACCCAGATTGTTGGGGGCAATATGCTGACTCTAAATTACTTAGAGAGGGCTGTAAAGGACTGTGACACCTCTCCTGCGCGAGCTGCACTGGCTCCCGGTGGTCTTCCGAGTGTGCTTCAGGGTCTTGGTTATCACCTTTAGAGCGCTCCATGGCTTAGGACCTGGTTATTTACGGGACCGCCTGCTACCACCAATAGCCTCCCACCGACCAGTACGCTCCCATAGAGAGGGGCTCCTCCGGGTGCCGTTGGCCAAACTATGTCGACTGGCGGCCCCCAGGGGGAGAGCCTTCTCTGTGGGGGCACCCGCCATCTGGAACGAGCTCCCCCCGGAGATATGGAGGATCCCGGATCTGTGTACCTTCCATTGCGCGCTCAAGACGTTCTTATTTCATCAAGCTGGCCTGACCTAAGTTTTTTTTTTCCCCTTTTTAAATGGAAATTTTAAATTTGGTTTTAAATTATTGGGGTTTTAAATTTTCAGCCAAATTATTTAATTCGTTTTACTTTATTTTAAATTTTGTATTTATATGTTTTATTCTATGGCTGTTTACCACCCTGAGTCCTTCGGGAGTAGGGCGGTATACAAATTGAAATAATAAATAAATAAATAATAAATGAAGCGGTATATAAGTCTAAGTGCTATTGCTGTTTGGGAAGGGAAAGGATGGAATGATTAAGAATAAAACTCCTTTCCTACCCCAGGAAACAAGCCAATGCATTTGTAATTAAACCCAAGAATAGTCGTCTTGATACCCTTAACCAGAACTTAACAATTTATTAATAATATTAAGCTATATAGCTTGGGAAAATAGCTTTGGTTTTACTTTTCGTTTTGTTTTGTTTTTTTCTTGATGGACGCCCCCTAGAAATCTTCCAAGCAATCAAGGAAATCTCCCGAAGACGAAGATGATAAGGATTGCAAAGAGGAAGAAAATAAGAGTAGCTCTGATGCCGGTGAAGCAGGCAACGACACACGAAACACTTCTTCAGACTTGCAGAAAACTAGTGAAGGGGTAAGGCCTTAGGATTCCTTCCGAAACTGTGTGATTTTAAATAGAGACATGGAGGGCAGGGGGCCGGGTCCATCTGTCTTTTTCAACCAGTACAATTGACAGCAAGCTGTAACCCCCAAATTTCACAGCCAGCCAGTTTAAGAAGTTTACTTTATTTTTTTTTCTTTTTAAAATCCAATTCAAATTTTAAAGTATTTAGTCTTTTTACCATATTTCCATGATTAGTTCTCTTAGTTCTGTTCCAAAATTGGTTGTTTCTCGGGACTTTGTCTCTTTAAGGTTACAGTTTAAAATTTTTTCCAAAGCCCCTTTGTTGCACAATCGCTGTTTTAGGCTAGGGGTCTTCTAAATATTAATATTGCTCCAAACGTTGTTGCAAGCCTGGGATGTTGTCACTCACCCGGCTTCAGAGAGCTCTGTTTTACTCTGCTTTCCTCCAGCACTTTTCTTAGTCCGGTTGTCCCAGCTTCATGGCAGCCGCCATGGCTGCCGCCCCCCGCCGCTGACTCACAGAGGGTTCCCTCTGACCTCCAAGGAACTTGCCTGTTCCTCTTGGTCGTCCGAGGCACCCCTCCTTTTCCCCCGTCCCTGCAGGACGGTTCTGGTCCAAAGACCCATCGGCGGCGGTTCGGCAGCCGGGGTTTTTGCGGGGCTCATCAGAGCCCACTATTTCCCCGACTGTCTCGCCGCGACGCCAAACCAGAAGTCCAAGAAGTTTACTTTATTGTCATTGCATCTCATACAACAAAATTAAATGCCATCTTCAGTGTGCATTATACATAAAAAATAAAACACAAACACACATCCTTCACAATCTATACCAGTGATAGTGGACCTTTTCGGGTGGAAACGTCACATGTGTTTGTGCACGCTTGTCGGGGCCGTGCTCCGCATAAGCCAAACTTCCGGGTTCTACCGCACATGCGCGCCTGATGATCAGCTGGCTGGCGTGCATGCTCACACCGGGTTTCAGCACTGCCACACATGTGCGAAAGACAGCTGATCATCACACATGCATGCACGCCAGAACCCCGGAACACAAACAGGCAAGGCTGTGCGTGCCGGGCGACTTGGCTTCACGTGCCATTTTGGGCATGCATGCCATAGGTTTGTCATCACGGTTCTATACAATTGAATTGAAAACCCCTGGTATTGCATTAATATTGCACTATACAGTAGAATTCTGTATGGTTACTGCTCTGGGATAGAAGCTGTTTTTTTCAGCCTATTTGTCCTGTTGGACATATCACTTGGTCCATTCTAAAAGGGCAACCTCAACACATCTTAGAAACCCTGAGACAGGGAAGATAGACCTTCCAGAAATGACTCTGACCAGCTAGCCACGCCCATCTAGTCACATGACCTCCAAGCCACACCCACAAAATAAGCCACGCCCACAGAACCGGTAGTAAAAAAATTTAGAACCCACCCCTGCATTGCACACAGTTGCTTTGGCTCTTCTTGAAACTCTGTACATAGACAGTTGAGAGTCCTCTCTCAGTAGCTTCTCCCTACTTCTTAAAAATTGAATTCTAGATATTTCCCTGATATGCTTGGTGTTTTTCTTAGTTGCTCACTTTAATTAATCTATTTAAACCTGGCTACCAGTTCTTGTTGTTGTTGTTGTTTTTTACAATTCATGACTTGTATTAACCATGGCTTTTTATATTTGAATGGGCTTAGACTGGATTGTTTTGTATTCTCCCCATCTCTGCTAGGTGCCGTCAGAAGGAAAGGGGAAAAACAAGCCTGGATTTCAGTCAGACAAGCCATAGTTCGTTTGCTGTCCACAATATGGCTTCTGGCTTGTTCCTAAATGTCTGTCGAGATTCTCAAGTTATCCAGATCATGGTTCTCCCAAAGGGTTTTTTTCAAGAAGCAACTGGACTTTCTTTGTTTGGAAGACATTTCATTTCTCGTCCAAGACGCTTCTTCAGTTCTAATGTTAAAAATTGAACGGCCCTCTCTCAACAGAGGGGGAGGGATATGACACCACCCGTCTCCTGTTTACAATGCAATCTTTTCAACAGTTCCAAGGAGGTTCCACATCCATTTGCACTATTCAGATGACCCTGAGGGGAAGGATAAACCTCCGAGTGGCCTCAGAGGATTCTCAGAGAGAGTACTAACGACCAGATGACTGCAAGGCATACAAACCCTTCCATTCCCCGTCATTCAGTCAGAACTGAAGAAAGCTTCTTGGATGAGAAGCGAAACCTCCTTCAAGAAAGAACAAAGAAAGTCCAGTTATCTTTTGGGAGGGAAAAAAAAAACACCTTTGGGACGACTTGTTCCACAACTCGTTCAACAAAGTTCAGTTTTCTTTTGTATGAAATGCCTTCCAGTGTTGACGGACTCGTTTCAATCTGAAAAGGTGATCCCTCTTTTGTCTTCTTCTCTCTCCCTAGACTTAACCAACATATTGACTGCTGCATATTAAGGGAAGACACAAGAAAGTGACATGTTTGGTTGTTTAATATTCTTGGATTTGATTGAAGTCAGCACATCTCTCCATCAGCAGCATATATGTTTGTATGCACATTTAGCCACATTCCTATCCATTCTGTTCTCAGCAGCAACTTTCAACATCATCCCACCCCCCACCCCATCGACACCCCCCCCAACCAGGTCCTTTTCTAAATGTCCTTTGATTTAACTGCACAAAAAGGCTCTTTTTCAAGCAAGACCCACAACCGACAACGGCCATTTTTAGATAACTTGTTTTTTTTTCTTGTTTCTTTTTTTTTACAGAAAAAGAAGGGCAGCATGTCTAAATTTTAAACCGAATCTTTTAAAAACTGCCTTTTAGAGAGTACAAATTAAATGCTTAGAAATAAATGCCCTCTTCCTAACCAGTCACAAGGATCTCTATTCTGCTTAACAAATCATGACGTTTTAAAATTAACCCTTTATCCATTCGTTGTTCTGCATTTTTCTTTTCTTTTTTTTTTTTTTAAAAGGGGGGTTTAAAAACAAACATGGCCAACTAGTAACTTAGGAACGCTGGTTTGTCTTGAGTAATTTTTCTCCTCGCTGACATCCGGCTGTGTTTTTTAGCAGATTTGCTCGCATTTTCATTTTTTAGGGAAAAGGGGAGGGGGGAAAAAAACCCATGTATTTTCAGCTTGTAAGAAAAAAAAGATCCGCCATCTCTCCTTGGATTTTGTATGCATTATGTAAATGTACATATTTTGTATGTAAAGCAATGTGAAACTCCAAATTTTGAACCCCCGAATCAAGATTCCATCACATTTCTAGATCATTGAATTCACCGTAGGGAAAAACCATTCCTAGCGGTCCTACTTTTTAAACTTCTGTCTGGAAATTCAGTTGTTTCCCACCCCATCAGGAGTACAGAAGTTGGCCATCTCTGTTTTTAAAACCTCACAAAATGTACTTGATTTATTATCATTATAAAGAAAGAAAAGTCAATAATTGTAAGAAAGTACCTTTCCTTATTAGAACGCTCTAGCTTAGCTATACTCTTAATCCTTTTCAAGATCATGACGTAACGTAAATTTCTCTAACTTAGTTCCTATATGTGGAGTTAGTAAAAAGTCTTTTGTGTTTCTCTAGATGAATAACAAGGAACTTTTTTTCAGGTCCCAATACAAATCGGAGCTTATTGTGTTTTGGGGACGCCTTCCATTTTTAAGCTTAATTGTGATACTGAAAGGCCAATGGGAAACAAAGCCAAAACATCCGATTAAAATATAAGAATAACAGATATACTGAAAAGCTTAAAAAACACACACAAAAAAAAGGGGGAAAATAAACCCTGTCATTTTTCTGTTTTATTCCTGTTTTGTTTTGTTTTCTACTCTCAAAACTAGATCTAGACTAGTAGGTAAGCATTCCAGATTCCATTATTCTGTGTACATTATTGTTGCTATTGTGAGAATAGAGAATTTTATTTATTTTTTAAGGCCAGCTTTTATTGTGAAGAACATATGGGTTTAGTCCGGTTTTATCAACCCTTGTTATGCTCGTCCTTGAACCATCTTTCTGCGTACTCGAGGTTTGTAGTTGAAAAGTTTACTGTACAAAAAAAAAAAAAAAAGGAAAAAAAATCAAAAAACAAAAAAACTATTGTTTTTACAGAATAAATTTATTGGAATGTGTATCTGGGAGTAAGGGTTTGAGGTTGTAAGCAGCTGAGTTAGCGTCATATTTGGCTTCATAATGTGTAATGTGAGGTATTCATGTAACTCGAGTATTAAAGCAACGCATTCTGTTAACACTTGAGTTGGTTATAATAGAACGCCAATGCAGGGGGAAGCTCCCTTGTGTCTCTCCCACGACTTTGATCTCTGGCGGTTGTACTGAATCTGACATTTCAAGGACCAGACCAATCCATGGCTGCCTGCAAATGGCCCACAAACTGTGGTGGCGCAGTGGTTAAAATATGGTACTGCAGGCTGATGTTGCCAGCAGTTCGATTCCCTCAATTCCGACAGGGCTCAAGGTTGACTCGGCCTTCCATCCTTCCGAGATCAGTAAAATGAGGGCACAAATTGTTGGGAGACAATACGCTGACTCTATAAACTGCTTAGAGAGGATTGTACAGCACCGTAAAGCGGTATATAAGTGCTATGGCTGGGCTAAACTTTCATATCACATGAGCATCGATAGGGCTCCTTAACCACTGACCCACTAGGTGGCACCCAGCTAATTTTGGCTAAGCAGGGTCGGGCACGGTTAATATTTAGATGAGAGACTTCTAGGAAATAAGAAGAGTGGGGAGTTAAAAACAAATTCCTGGGGAAAAAATCAATAGCAAATCACGACTTATTTGGGCCCCAAAACTAAATAGTCTTTACTACTAGTATATGATTGTAGCCAAGATTGCCTCAACTTACAACCACAATGGGGGCTAGAATTTCCATTGATAAAGCAGGGGGGTTGTTAAGTAAGACGTGCCCAATTTTATGATTTTTGGGGCCACGGTTGTTAAGCAAATCACCACAAGTGTTTCTCAAAGCAAATGCAGCTTCCCCCATTGATTTTGTTTACCGGAAGCACTGAGAAGGTGCAGAGCTGAAGAAGACAAATCCTTAAGGACATCATTGCTGCTCCATTTGTTAGAGTGTGCTAGGTTGTAACTCAGTAGTAGGCTTACTTGTGACTCTGTATTGTACAAGCCAAGATGATTGGATTCCATCAATAAACATAGGTTAAGAAACCACAGTTAACATTCTGTGCAGACGTAGTTTCCCGGTACTTCTCAATAATAACAAAACAGCATATTCGCCATCAGCAAGATGTGGCAAAATTTCTAGGATGGCTGTATTGGTCTTTGATCATTATTTTCCAGCCAAGATTGAAAGTTCCTACTTTTCTCATGTTTTGTCTTTAATTCGTCCCCTCAGAAATTTTAAAAAGAAAAATCCAGTGGGTCAGTCAAGACTTACCCCGCCTGAGGAGAAATATCCAGTCCACCACTCATTCCTGAAACCGTTTAATTCACCCATGTGGTTGAAAATGAAATTGGTACAGAGGGAGAATAATTAGACAATGGATGAGGGAGTTTATTAACAAGAGTTTGGACAACATGAGAAGCATTAGTTGCCTGGGGGAGTGAAAGATCTGCCTTCTTGAATAGTTTAAACCTTAACCCCATCGCTACCCCACAAACACTCTTGGGGGTGAGTCCAAGTGATGAAATCCAATTTTTTTACTACCGGTTCTGTGGGCGTGGTGTGGTGCGGCTTGGTGGGTGTGGTTTGGTGGGCGTGGCAGGGGAAGGATACTGCAAAATCTCCATTCCTTCCCCACTCCTGGGGGAAGGATATTGCAAAATCTCCAATCCCATCCCACTCTGGGGCCAGCTAGAGGTAGTATTTTCCAGTTCTTCAAACTACTCAAAATTTCCGTTGCCGGCTCTCCGAACTGCTCCAAATTTCCACTACCGGTTCTCCAGAACCTGCTGGATTTCACCTCTGGTGAGTCCCCAACAAAACCAATTCTATTTGGAGAAAGAGATTCCCACGATCTGACGGAATCTGGAGAAGCAAGCTCTTGAGAAATACTATGAAAGACAGAAGTCTTTTATTTTCAGTAATTTTGTTCCAACTGGGGAACCCCTTCTTTGCAACACCCCACAGTTTTGAAGCCTTCTTCTTCTTCAGTCCACCTTCTCTTCTAGCTGGGCTTTCATGAAAAACTCAGGATTGCGGACACAGCGAAACATAAACAGCTGTGGAAGGACTCCGTGGATCACATTGAGAACAAGAAACCATATCTTCCCTTCATTGGGGACTCTGTAGATGTAGGGCGTTCTGGCATGTATGGAAGCACCAACGTGTGAGAACTGAGCCTGGAAAGCAGAAGGAGTGGATTTCGAGTTGTCATTTGTGTAGGAATCGGTGTTAACAGTCCCCATAATCACTGGATGCATTGAGACATTTCCTTCAACCAGAGAACCATTAACCATCACTCTTGAAAGTCCCAGAGCCCCTGTGCTATGGGTTTTTAATGGTTTTTATTTACATGCGATTCCACCACTCGCATCTTTGTTCTGGACTCATGCATTTGGGGGGAACTGGGGTCTATGTCAACCCTCCAAGAAACCCTCCCAAATTCAAATGCACCCCCTTATCTCAAGATCATTACGTTTGCCATCTTCAAGATACAATCCCTTTCGTTGGTTTGTAGCTTTGCATCTTGGGCAAACCCAGCTCATAAAACATTTATTTATCCTATGGCACAATCCACACCACATTTCGATAAAAATACAAGGGATAAAAATATGAAATATAAAATTGAATGTTTAGATTACAGATAGAATTTTTTTGCTTCATTAGTCACCACCGGGAAATCATCAAAATCTTCATTCAAAAAACAATGAGTTGATTCCGTGGAAAGATTGAAGCTAACCAGCAATGGCTTAGTCCAGGGGTCTCCAACTGTGACAACTTTAAGACTCGTGGACTTCAACTCCCAGAATTCTTCAGCCAGCGAAGCTTCTGGGAATTGAAGTCCACAATTGAAGTCTTAAAGTTGCCAAGGTTGGAGACCCCTGACTTAGTCAACCAGCTAACCCGATTAAGCAAACCATTTAATTTTGAACCAAAGCTGATCGGGCTTAACCACTACATTAAATCAGAGGGAAGCCACCCATTATTATGGCTAATTCAATATGCATCCCCTTTCCATTAACTTGCTTGTTATTTTAAGCATGGCATCAATTAAAGTTGGCACATAATAGAGCATCCTGTTATTCTGCTTTAAGAAACCAGAATGTTCTGGAGAGGATCCATGTCTCTCTCAGCTCTTGGCATAGAATCGGGACACCCACTAGAGTTTTCCTGCTTTGAACTTTGACACAATGGTATATCGCCTTTCCAAAGCACTCGGAACCTGATCTGCTGCTCAATAAAAAGTTAAGGTGAAAAAAATAAAATAAGAGCAATTTGCTCTTTCCTTTGCTAAGAGCAAGGCTTTTCGTTTACTTTCAATTCGTCTTTGTAGAGAAGGTGTTGCTGATTGGGATTTTGCCGTAAACTTAACATCTAAGATTATGTGCGAGAACAGAAGTCGTGCCAAGCCAAAGAATATTTTTAGCATAAACAAACACATAAAGATAGAAGCAGCTAGGACAGTTTAGGATTGTGTTTTGTCCTTTGTCTTTCATCTGTTATCCTCTATTTCAAGCCGTGTGTTCATTTGTGTATTAGCAATGTTGATGATTGACCTGAATTTGTGATCCCTGACTGGCCTGCAGAGGAGGAAGGGCTGATCAGGTCATGCTCTAGATGACTTGAGCTTTTATGGGAATAGGGCTGATCCGTGGGGAACAGGGAGTTCGCTGGGGGTTTGCAGGGGTTCGAAAGAATCTCTAGCTAAGATTCTGTGCAGTTCGGAGAACCCCCAAATCACACTCCTGGCTGGCCCCATCTACCCCACCCCTCCCCTCCCAGGAGTCCCCACGCGGCCTGTTTTGGATGCAGGTAAGTGCAGGGTGTGTGTGGAGGCTAGGGTAGGGTGAAAAACGGGCCTACCAGAAGTTCGGGAAGGCCGGAAATGGGTCCGTTTTCGGCCTCCAGAGGGCCTCCGGAGCCTGGGGAGGCTGTTTTCGGCCTCCTGGAGGTGAGAGAAAAAACCTCTGGAGCCTGGGGAGGGCAAAAACACCCCCACACACACACTGTGGTGCAGGAGGCTGACTAGGCCACATCCACCATGGCCACACCCACCCAGCAATCGGGCAGAGAACCCCTTGCTAAAATTTTTGAAGCCCACCCCTAGTGGGGTGGTCCAAATATTAGTCTGCATCCTATGACAAGGACAGAGGAGGATGGCAGGATGAGGAAGTATCTCCAGTGGCAACAATAGTTCTGTCTATGTAATAACGGCCTCTGAGATCTCTTGTGTTTCAAGAAAGGAATATCTCTATGTTTAAGCTGAGTGGCCATGGAGATTTCCTGCTATTGGGAAAAGGTAGTACAGGATCTTCTTGGTGGTGGCTCCACAATTGTGGGAAGTCCTCTCCCAAGAAAATCTGTCAGCTATCCTGTTTCTCCAATTTAGGCAAACACTGAAAACTAAAAAGGTTCATTCGTTCTTTTCAAAACTCTATTATTTATTTATTTATTTATTTCTTACATGTATTTATATGCCGCCATTCTCCTGAAGGACTCAGGGCGGCGAACACAAGTTAAGAAACAAGTACAATAAAATCCCATTTTAAACCAAAATAACTAATTCATAGTAAATAATAAAACCCGGAATCAGAGTCAGCCTATTTGTTTGAACAGCCAAGTCTTCAGGTCCCGATGGAAGGAACGGAGATCAGGAGCCGTCCAGAGCTCGGTAGGTAATTCATTCCAGAGGGTGGGAGCACCCACAGAGAATGCCCACCCTACCCCTGGGCACAGCAAGGTGACATTGGCTTGCCGTCGGAACCCTGAGGAGAGCGGCCGTATGTGAGCGAACAGGACGGTGAGAGGCAGGCAGGAGAAGGTCCTGCAAATATCCCGGACCTAAGTCATGTAGGGCCTTATAGGTGAGGACTGGCACCTTGAAGCGGACCCGGAGAACCACTGGTAACCAGTGCAGCTCACGCAGGAGGGGTGTTATATGGGAGTAACGAGGGGCTCCTGTAACAACCCGTGCAGCTGCATTCTGGATCAGCTGGAGTCTCCGGGTGCATCTCAGGATATATTAATCAAATAAAGAAGGTTCAACATTTTTTTAAAATGTTGATATTGTTGGGTTTGAAATGTGAGCTTCTTCCCCTGCCATTAACCACTTTGGGCATTTTATTTTTAGTATTTGATGAGCTAAAGAAGGAAATGATCCAATAACTCTTCTTTTGAGGAGGAATCTGATGTGGGAATCCTTCCACTCTGATAAACATAGAGGGCCAGAGTTCTAGATATTAAAGTATGCAAGCCCAGAAAACTACTTGATACGGTTATTTACTTAGCAGTAGCAGTTATTCCTTGTTGAGTAGCACACTTAGTAATCTGGATTAATTGTATCTGGGCTGAAGGGTGTGGCTGGTGGATGAATATCCTGAAATTATTTTGGGTGTGTTCTTCCAGCTGTTTCTGGGATGAGTTTGTGGAGATGTCCCTTCTACCTGTCTATGGAGATTCTCAGTCATCCAGGTCACAGTTGTCCCAAAGAGGCAACCGGACTGTTTTTATTTTTCCTTGAAGATGTTTCACTTCTCATCCAAGAAGCTTCTTCAGTTCTGACTGTACCTTCCATCTCTGCTGAACTCAGAGCCTTGATCTCAAGGGTGCAAAAAATAATAATAATAATAATAATAACACCAGCCAGCTAATTCCGTTACTAATCCATCTATCTGCTTTCTTTAATCTTGCTGTCTTTAGTCTCTTTGCAAGCACTTCATCCACGCTGAATACCTACTGGGTGGGGCTGTAAGCAGAATAATATCTCCAGTGGCAACAGTAGTTCTGCCTGGGTAGTAACGACATCCAGATTTCCCCATGCGCAAACAACAGCAAAAGAAATTGAATAGGTAGCTTTTTCCCTTCTGAACAGTGATTGAACAGTTGGAGTTTATTATGCTAAGCTATGAGGCCTGTCATACAGCATGCTAACTGAACCATCTTTATTTGATTAATACAGTTGCCTGAGTTTATCCAACATATTTACCAGAAATGAAGAACATTGGCCGAGTCTGAACATGTCTGCCAGCCACAAATTAGCTAACCACTCATTTTAGGTTAGTAGGTTGATCAAATCCAGCCTATGTGGTTAACTTGAGTTTTGGCTTAAGCACGTTGAAGCCTTCCATATGAGATCATTAAAAATGTTCTGGTCTTACCTGAGCTAGACCTCCAGCATGAATAAGGGTTAAATCGGGCATCCAGGTGCACCCAGGTACAAGCAGACCATAGAGTGAAATTATGTAGTATGGCACCGAGTAGAACATGTAGACCAACATCTGCAATGTTAGAAAGGAAGAGAATTGGTCCTTGCACTTTCAAAACCGGAGCCATTCGTTTATGTGTGAAGTCTCCCTGTACAATTTTGTAAATGATGTTAATCTAAGCCATGGATCATGGTTTACGAACCATAATAGTATGGTACACATCTTGTCAAACCATAGTTGATTTAAAAAAAAAATCATGCAAAATATGAACCCTGCTACTCTATTAAGGCTTGCAAATTGTGGCCTGGTTGTTGTACGAAGCCAACCAGTAAGGTCTTAGTCTAAAAATGTTGATAATTAGCATGATTTGTCCAGTCACACATCACACCTCAGGCTAAACCATGATTGCTGCAGAAACTCTTTGCTGGATTCATATGCCAGTCATCGCCAGTTTCCAATCCCAATATTTAGATTCACACAGACTTCTAAACGAGGGGTCCCCAACCTGTGGGCCATGCGAGGTTTGCAACCGGGCCACGGAAATGGCTGGCGAGCACATGCGCATGTGCTCCAGTTAAGTGAGCAGCAGGCATCCATGCGCTTGCCAGCCACTCGTGCAGAACCATACCCCCCCGCCCACCCACCCCACCCCCGCTGATCCACAAAACCAGAAATGTTGGGGAACTAAACCATAACCATATGTCATATATGCATTGACATATATAAAGAGGAGAGAAGCTTGAACTTTTGCCTACTAAATCCCTTTGAAGATTCTGTCTCCTCGGAGATGGGAGACGGGGGGAGACATTCCTGTGATCTGACGAAGAAGAGATCAGGAAAATGACTTGGAAGATAGCCAATGAGAAGCAGAGAATTGGGGATCGGAAAGGGAGGGATTGGGGGGGGCAAAGGTCAGTACTGACCGCGAAAGAGCCAGGATCAGATCGCTGTGCTCAAATAAAGAGAAAACTTCCTTAAAGATCGGCAGTCTGGAAATTCATTTATTTTGAGATAGCATCGAAACTTGACACCATATCTGTTCAATTTTGGCTTAGCCTCATGAATTAAAGAAATCATTCTGGCTTCTTGAAAAGCGTACACAAAGCAGTAGTGGGTTGCCTCCGGTTCGTAAAACTAGTGGGAGGCTCCGCCCACCAACCCCGACGTCAATAAAATGCTTCTGCACATGCGCAGAAGAGCGTGCACATGAGCGAAGCGAGCTCGTGAGCGCGGCCCCGCTGCAAACCGGTAGTAAAGGTAAGTAGAACCCATCCCTGACGCATAGCTCCCAAATGTTATGCGTCAATCACAATGCAAGTGGCTCAGTTGGGGCACCTGAAGCTTTGGGTAGGCAGCAGGATCCTTGAGGTATGGCTCATGAAGTTGGCTGTAAAGTCGACACAGTTCGCCTGGACAGTCCAAAACAATCTAAAGGGGGAAAAAAATGGATCATAATCTTTGCATAATCTTTGCAATAAACTACAGGGTAGGAAATCCCCGGTGTAGATCTTGTTCCAACTACCATCTCCCTAGGTATGTAAGGGAGGGAGAGAAAAACAAATTGGAGCCGTAAATGTCTGTTTCTTAACCACACTGATGTGATGACAAAGCGTGTTTCAAGCGCTAGGGACATTGGGCGATTCAGGCAGTTCAAATGAGTATAAAGATTTATTGCAAGTTTAAGTTCTCTACAAGAATCTGGCCAACTAGCAGTCAAGGGAAGTGAGCGGGAGATAAGGGAGGGATTCAAGTGGGCTGGACTTAGATCGCTTGTGGGTGCTCAGGGACTTGCAACTTATGATGTGTTTGACCCCCTCCTCCCTGGGGCTCAGCCAGGTCATCTCCTACAGAAGATGGATGGATAGATGGATGGATGGACGGATGGATCAGTGGTGGGTTCCTCCTGGTTCCACCCAGTTCCGCTGAACCGGTAGCGGTGACAATATGACATCACCAAAATGGTTCTGCCTCCTCCGCCCGCCCCCCACATTATTCTTACCTTTTATTTGGCCCCACCCCCAATCTATTGCTGCCTCCTGAGTCCCAGCTGATGGGCTATAAGGAAAAACTGTTTAAACCCTTGCCGCGGGGCTTCAAAGGGCCGCCCTACAGCTGATCAGTGGTAAAAGGCAGTTTGGTGGTAGACCGGTGCCTCCAAAAACAAATGAGTAGACCGGTGCCTGCAAAAATAAATGGATAGACCAGTGCCTGCAAAAATATATGAGTAGACCAGTGCCTGCAAAAATAAATGGGTAGACCAGTACAGCTCTGCAAGCAGTTAAAAGCCTGGTAGACCAGTACCTCTGCTAAATGCTAAAGAATTGTCACATGACCATCAAGCCACGCCCACAAAATAAGCCATGCCCACAGAACCGGTAGTAAAAAAATTTAGAACCCACCCCTGGGATGGATGGATAAATGTCAAGCGCCAGTGAAATCAGGAGATTCGGGAAGTTCAAATGAGTATAAAAAGCTTACGCTCTCTACAAAAATCTGAGCTACTAACGATGAAGGGAAATGAGAGAGAATAAGACAGCATTCACAGTGGGCTGGACTTAGCTCTCTTGGGGGTGCGCAGGGATTCATGACTTATGATGCATTTGATCCCTCCCTCACTGGTCATCACCTACAATGTGCAAAGTTACAAAACATGCATTGTGACATTATGTGTAACACTCCACCCTTCTGGTTTTGCAATGCCGCATTGCACACCAATTCATAAACCTTATCACACCTCCCCGCCACTGCCCTTTATGGATGTCTATGCCTGGACCTTCCCCTTTCCTACCCCATGTCGAAGTATAAACATAGCAGCAAACTTAAATGCATTAAAATTCAAATGTCACACTTTCCCACAAAGTGTGCACGGCACACACCTCGTGTTGTAAGATTTCTGTCTCTAGTCTTCAAAAAGGCAACTTACCAGGCCCCTGAAGAGGCAAAATCCTGCTGCAAAAATGAAATACGAAGCCAAGAGAAAGTCAGTCGGTCTTCTCAGTAGATTCTGCTTCTGAACTTCTTTAATGACCTGCAACGGGGATGGATGGAAACCCTGTTAGGAGTTTGCGCCAAAAGCAGCAAAGAACTTTGTAGCATCTCTGCAAAACAATATACTTTGTACCGTGTGCCAGATGTTTTTTTAGGAGGGGCCTTGCCTCTGCAATTTAGCAGAAACTTTTCGAGCAGGCCCAAACCGTCAAAACCGTTTGGAAAACAATGCACAGACTTCCTTCGTGCCGCCTGCTAAAATCATGCAGTCGGTTGAGTTTGGGCCGAGTGTTCTAGGAAGCTTCAGCCCTTTGCTTTCCAATCCATGATTTACGGTTTATTCGCCCAGCCCAATGTTACTGTTATAATTTAACAATGGTGCAAACTTATCCAATTATACCTAATCCAAAGTGAAACAAATCGCGGCATAGCATGTTACAGAGCGTGACACCCAAAAGTCTTTTTCTCCTCCTCCTCCCACCAGAACAAAACAAAACAAACACTGCTCCAACACTAGAAGTTTTTAAGAAAAGACTGGACAGCCATTTGTCTGAAATGGTATAGGGTTTCCTGCCTGAGCAGGGGGTTGGACTGGAAGACCTCCAAGGTCCCTTCCATCTCTGTTATTCTATTCTACTCTACTCTACTCTATTCTATTCTATTCTATTCTATTCTATTCTATTCTATTCTATTCTATTCTATTCTGTTCTGTTCCGTATTTTCTTTTCTTTTTCTTTTCTTTTTCTTTTCTATTCTATTCCATTCCTTTCCATTCCATTCTTCATTCCAATATTCTATTCTATTCTATTCTATTCTATTCTATTCTATTCTATTCTATTCTATTCTGGGGTGAAATCCAGCAGGTTCTGACAGGTTCCGGAAAACCGGTAACAGAAATTTTGAGTAGTTCAGAGAACCACCTCTGGCTGGCCCCAGAGTGGGGTGGGAATGGAGATTTTGTAATATCCTTCCCCCCAGGAGTGGAGTGGGAATGGGGATTTTGCAGTATCCTTCTCCTGGAGTGGGGTGGGAATGGGGATTTTGCAGTATCCTTTTCCTGGAGTGGGGTGGGAATGGAGATTTTGCAGTATCCTTCCCCGCCATGCCCACCAAGCCACGCCCACCAAGCCACACCACGCCCACCAAGCCACGCCCACAGAACCAGTAGTAGGAAAAATTGGATTTCCCCACTGTTTCCATTCCATTCCATTCCATTCCATTCCATTCCATTCCATATTCTGTTCTGTTCTGTTCTGTTCTGTTCTGTTCTGTTCTGTTCTATTCTTCTATTCTATTCTGTTCTGTTCTGTTCTATTCCTCTGTTCTATTCTATTCTATTCTATTTTTTATTCTTTATTCTATTCTACTCTATTCTATTCTTATTCTAAAACCCTAGAACAAAATGTTTCCCAAGAAACAGAAAACCATTTCCTGACTGCGTCTGGAGTACAAACTGTTTGGAGTCAAGCCAACTGAAGTAATTGCCTTGCCGTTTACTGCAGCTCTTACAACAAGAAGACACAACAACAAAGCAGAAGGAAAACCACAAGCAGAAACAGGCATCTACTTTCTGTTGAAAAGATTTCACCGCATGAAGTTGTTTGAGGAATCCTCCTTCAACGGAGATTGCGGAGTTGGAAACCAAATTGTGTTTAATCACAGATTTGTTTTGTCACTTTCACTTCCCTTCAGAACAAAACCCATATTTATTTCCCCTTAAAGTGAGATCTTGCTGACGCTCAAAACATTCCCCTCTATACATATAGTCCTCGAGTTATGACGTAATTGAGCCCAAAATTTCTGTTGCTAAGTGGGACAGTTGTTCAGTGAGTTTTGTCCCATTTTACAACTTTTCTTGCCACTGTTGTTAAGTAAACCACCGCAGTGGTTACGTTAGCAACATGGTTGTTAAATGAATCTGGCTTCTCCATTCACTTTGCTTCTCAGAAGGTCACACAAGGAGATCATGTGATCCTGGGATACAGCAATTGTCATAAATATGAGTCAGTTGCAAGCCTCTGAATTTTGATCTCGTAACCGTGGGGATGTTGCCACTGTCATCAGTGTGAAAAAAAAAAAAAGATCAAAAAGTCACTTTTTTCAGTACCGTTGTCCCTAAACAAACTCGTCTCAAAGATGCTTTTTTCACAAGGCAACTGAAATTCATTTTTCCCTGAAGATGTTTCGCTTCTCATCCAAGAAGCTTCTTCAGTTCTGGCTCGGAACCGAAGAAGCTTCTTGGATGAGAAGCGAAAGGTCTTCAAGGAAAAACGAAGTCCAGTTGCCTTGTGAAAAAGCACTTTGGGGGATGACCCTGACCTGGGTAACTGACCATCTCCATAGACACTAAACCAGTGATGGCTAACCTTTTTGGCACCGAGTGCCCAAAGTGTGGTGCATGCATACCCATAATGCAATGTGCATGACCCCCTCCCCCGTGCGTGCACGCACAACCCCGTGTGCACCCTGCTCCCCCATGCATGGGTATGCCTCTTCTGCATGCGCCCCACCCCCCCAAGCATGTGCGGCAGTGACCCAAAAACCATCTGGCTAGCAGGAGGCACGGATGCATCTGCAGTGGAGCTGAGCTGGGGCAACGGCTCGTGTGCCCACAGAGAGGGCTCTGCATGCCACAGCTCCACGTGCCACAGGTTCGCCACCACGGCACTAAACGAACTGTTGTAAGTCTAAGGCAGAGGTGTCAAACTCAAGGGTATTTAGATCTGGCCCATGGACCCACCCTGGAAACAGCAAAGGACCAGCCCACGGTGCCTCTGCCAGTGAAAACAGGCTCCCAATCTCTGTTTTCAGCTGAGACAGCCTCCTGTAACCCTCTGCCAGCAAAACGGAGCGGCCCTCCCGAGCTCCGTTTTCCCTGATATAGGATTGCAGGAGGACGTCCCAGCAGAAAACGGAGATTGGGAGCCCGTTTTCGCTGGCAGAGCACTTGGGCCATCACAGGCGCCCTGACACGAGTGATGTCAAGCTGGCCATGCCCACCCTGGCCACGCCCACCCCGACACACACACACCCCTGGAGGTCAACCACAACCCTGATGCGGTCCCCAATGAAATCGAGTTTGACACCTCTGGTCTAAGGGCTACCGGTACATGGAAAGACTGTGATTCTATGCACGCTTAGCCTAGGGAGAGTAAGCAAGAAAAAATTTATTTATTTATTTTATTTTATTTAAATTTGTATACGGCTCTTCACCTAGTGGACTCAGGGTGGTGCAGAGCCAAGTAAAGAACATCCAATACAAAATTTAAAAATTTAAAAGAATTATACCCTTTGGCCAAAATTTAAGAACCTTATGACTAAAACCCATTAAACAATTAAAAATCTAATATCTCAAAAACGGGGGGGGGGAGGTTCACGCCAGCCCTGTTTGATGGAAGAGAAACGTTTTTAGGGCATGGCGAAAAGCCTGGAGATCTGATATCCTCCGTATCTTCGGGGGCAAATCGTTCCAGAGGGCAGGAGCTGCCACAGAGAAGGCCCTCCCCCTGGGGGTCGCCAGCCGACACTGCCTAGCTGACGGCACCCTGAGGAGTCCCTCTCTGTGGGAGCGTACTGGCCAGTGGGAGGCTATTGGCGGCAGAAGGCGGTCCCGCAAATACCCAGGTCCAATGCCATGGAGCGCTTTAAAGGTGGTAACCTTTAAAATGTCTTCACTTACCCTGTTTCCTGGAAAATAAGACATCCCCTAATAATAAGCCCAATCGGGCTTTTGAGCACATGTGCTAAAATAAGCCCTCCCTGAAAATAAGCCCTCCCGAAAAATATTTAAATGCATGCACAGCCGGTCCCGACATTTCCTCTGGTTTCCTCCAGGTGCCCCAGAATAATAATACCTCCCCGAAAATAAGACCAAGCGCTTATTTCGGGGTTCAAAAAAAAAAAAATAAGACAGGGTCTTATTTTCGGGAAAACATGGTAGGATAAAATGACATGTTTCAGGCCTTCGGAGTAGCAATGATGTGATTTATTCATGTTTTGGGCTGAGCGCGAAGTTATCCCAGCACAGCTGCCACCGTTTAAGAAGGATGCTGGCAAGTCACAACGCAGTTTAGAAAAATCAGGAAACAGGATTCCATTCTATTCTTTTTTTTTTTTTAATTGAAGCCTTTTTCCTTCTCCTTTTCATAATGACAGTAGTAGTAACAAGAAGAATACCTTTGTTGGAAAATCGGCAGCTGCTGGAGGTTGATTATAGATTTTGAAACCAGCCCATATTGGGAGACAAATATACGGCACACTTAACAAAGATACAGGACACACTCTTGTTCCATATTTTCCTATTTGGCAACAGGGAAAACATGAATTAAGGATCGTTAATGACAGGTTGAACAGCGCAATCTTTTGCATGCCTATTCAGATGAAAATCACAATGAATCCAGTGCAGTTTACTGATCTTGTTTGCATGACAAGTTTAGCTGGGTTATTTGAATCCTGGTTTATTCAGGTATCCCACTTTCAAATTTCATACAATCATTCAGATATGAGATCAGCTCCCTGGCTGCGTTCACATATCAGACTATCTTACAATAATATTCTCTTATCATGAAGACACAGCCAATATCATGTAAAATGATATTTCTGTCTACAAATATTCTGTCCGGGAACTAGTAGAGTAGAATAGATAGAGTAGAGTAGAGTAGGGTAGGGTAGGGTAGGGTAGGGTAGGGTAGGGTAGAGTAGAGTAGAGTAGAGTAGAGTAGAGTAGAGTAGAGTAGAGTAGAGTAGAGTAGAAGAATGGAATGGAATGGAATGGAATGGAATGGAATGGAATGGAATGGAATGGAATAGAATAGAATAGAATAGAATAGAATAGAATAGAATAGAATAGAATAGAATAGAATAGAATAGAATAGAATAGAATTCTTCATTGGCCAAACATGATTGGACACACAAGGAATTTGTCTTGGTGCATAGGCTCTTGGTGTACATAAAAGAAAAGATACATTTGTCAAGAATCATAAGGTACAACACTTAATGATAGTCATAGGGAAACAGTCAATATAAATCTTAAGGATACCAGCAACAAGGTTACAGTCATACAGTCATAAGTGGGAGGAGATGGGTGATAGGAACGACGAGAAGATTAATAGTAATGCAGACTTAGTAACTAATTTGACAGTGTTGAGGTTATATTCAAGCACATCTGGAGGGAGCTAGGTATGATGATCTCCAGATGTGTTAGGTTACAACTCTCAAAATTCGCAACCCACATGACCAACTCCATCCTGATTGACATTTATTCCAAGAAATGGAGACAAAGGGAGGAAAGACATCGCGAATATTCTACTTTGTATTTTCCTCCAGGAGGTGCCAAATATAAATCTGAGCATATTTCAGGTACAAGATAAATGCTATCATGCAATTTACTTTTAGTTTTACTAAACTCTGGCTTGTTTGTTTTATTAGTTCAACTGGAGGAGTTGAGTCTCCTTCCAGTAGGATTCCAACTCCTGGCGATTTCATACAGTTTTCTTGAAACACAACAAAAGGGGTTAATCACTGCTTTGATGCAGGACAGAATGGGACAACTGACAACTGACCACAGCCAATTCACCACAGCCAACTTGTCACTGTGTTTTTATATTTACCAGATGAGCTCTTATTTTTGAACTTTCAGACTTACCGTAGCTTGCCAAGTTCTTATCAGTAAGCTAACTGCGCATGTCTACATTTTTTCATTTTCTTCTAACTTTCTTTTTTCTCCGGCCAGGAGAGGTGGCCGGGAAAGCTTTGCCAAGATGTAATTAATTAGCTAGTAAGATGTTTTATTTTCCTTTATAACAAATAAATGAGTTTTCCTTAGAAAACATATCTTCGGGTTTATTTTCTCAAGTATACTCCAAGGGAAAAGCCTCGATCCATTTCTCTAAATCAAGGTGCAATTACCCAAAAGCAGAATGGGATTAATTGACATCCTGACACAACTTGCCATGTTCAAGTCACCATGTGAGAACGCACCATGGGGACAATTCACTGCAGGACAATTCAACAATTCAATTTAATTATTTAAAATAATTAAAAATTATTTAAATTCTTGTCATTCACATTTCCTTTTGTCCTTCCCTGGGTATCCTTTCTTTAATGATTCTAGTCCACTATTTCTTCGATATTAGCGTAACTCTTCTCCCACAGTGAGTTGACCGTGGCAAGTTGTCATAGACCTGTCATAGGATGCATTTTTGACTTTCTAGCTAGTGTGCAATTCTACGGGGGGGGGTGTTGTTTTTTTTTAATTTGATTTATATGCCCCCCTTCTCCAGAGACTCAGGGCAGCTTACAATGCGTTAAGCAATAGCCTTCATACTTTTTGTATATTTATACAAAGTCAGCTTATTGCCCCCACAAACTGGGTCCTCAATTTACCTACCTTAGAAAGGATGGAAGGCTGAGTCAACCTTGAGCCTGGTGAGATTCGAACTTACAGTAATTGCAGACAGCTGGTGTTAATCACAATGCTATTAGTCTGCTGAGCCACCAGGCCCGTTTCCCAACCTCCCATCACAGCACTAAACAAATCCCATGCTGCTTGGCTTTTGAGATTGGCCAAAATTAGCTAGATGCTCCCAATCTGCAGTATGATACTATAAAACATGCATTTCATTGGTAACCACTGATCTCATTGCCTTGAAAATGCAAGACTCTGAAAAGAGGCCAATTATTAAAGCCCCAAAGCAAAGCATATTCTTAATATTTTCCTTACCCACAATATTTCCAGGGATAAAGACAATTATGCTCATTGTGATGGATCCCAGCCAGTACAAGCCAATCGTCCGATAATTTTCCCTGCCAGAGAAAATAGAAAAACTTGCTTTCAGATACCGTTGTGATGCACGTCCTCTTACTGGAGGTACAGTCAAACTATAGGTGTCTATATATTTATAATCACTGAATGTATTGCTTGCACTAAATCGTTGCGTTCGTTTAAAATGTAAATGGGACCGTTTTTAAAATATTCGGCCCTATAAATTGGAGGCGGCAAAAAAGTAAGAAATATTTGCAAGGTGAAAAAAAAGAAAATATTCCATCTAAATGGGAACAGCATCACTGCAGCTGAAATCAAACAACATCGATGTAGTTTGTTGGGTTAAGGTGGTGGAGCGTGACCAAGAAGACTTGGGTTCATGTTTATCTTCAGCCACATCGTTGGAAGATCTCTCTGCCACAACTACATCGCAGGGATGTTTTTGTGCAGATCGCATTGGAAGAAAAGAAGGCTGTATATATTAAGGACCCAATCTGGATCGTCATTTTACTGACCTCGGGAAGGATGGAAGGCTAAATCAACTTTGAGCTGGTGAGAATCGAACTGCTGGCAGCCAGCAGTCAGTGGAAGTAGCCTGCAGTACTGCATTCTAACCACCGCACCACCAGGCTCATATCAACCTTTGTGGTTAGTCGCGAAGTCGTGTCCGACCCATCGCGACCCCTATGGACAACATTCTTCCAGGCCCTCCTGTCCTCTACCATCCTCTGGAGTCCATTTAAGCTCACACCGACTGCTTCGGTGACTCCATCCAGCCACCTCGTTCTCTGTCGTCCCCTTTTTCTTTTGCCCTCAATTGTTCCCAGCATTAAACCCCACCCCCCCAAATGTTACTCTTAGCTCCTCAAAGTATGTCATGCTTACGTACTCCCAGGCGATGGCTGCCACCATCAGAAGATACATCAGATAATGAACGGAACCATCCCAGTAGCAAATCATGTGCCCGTAAGCCGTGTTCAGATAAGGCTCACCCTACGGAAATAAGCGTAAGAGTAACTGAACAACAAAGAAAATAAGGCTACATAACAGTTTCATCTGGGGGGGGGGAAACTGTCTTGAGTTTAACCCTCCTAGAGGTAAAATGTGGCATAATGATAATTTCTTGGTTGTCTTTGAATTCAATGCATTTAATTATCCCGCAGAGGTTGACGGATCTTTCTCCAACCAAAGGGAATATGTGCAGCTTGGGGTTGAACCGTAGGGCTCCTTGGTGGCCTCAGAGCTTGGGTGGTTTGCTCACAGATATTGCATTACTCAAATATGTATGGAGATTCTCAGTTATCCAGGTCATGGCTATCTCAAAGGTGCTTTTTTTCAGGAGGCAACTGGACTTGCAGGTTTTCCTTTGAAGAGGTTTCGCTTCTCATCCAAGAAGCTTCTTCAGCTCTGAGAGTCAAGGACTCCCTGTACTAGTACTAGAATATACTATATACTAGCGTAGTGGTTGTGAACCTGTGGGCCGTGGATCCCTGGGGGCGAGTGGTGGAATTCAATTTTTTTTTACTACCGGTTCTGTGGGCGTGGCTTGGTGGGCGTGGCAGGGGAAGGATACTGCAAAATCTCCATTCCCACTCCTCTCCAGGGGAAGGATACTGCAAAATCTCCATTCCCACACCACTCCAGGGGAAAGATACTGCAAAATCCCCATTCCCACCCCACTCCAGGGGAAAGATACTGCAAAATCCCCATTCCCACCCCACTCCAGGGGAAGGATACTGCAAAATCTCCATTCCCTCCCCACTCCTGGGGGAAGGATATTGCAAAATCTCCATTCCCACCCCACTCTGGGGCCAGCCAGTGGTGGTATTTGCCGGTTCTCCAAACTACTCAAAATTTCCGCTAACAGTTCTTCAGAACCTGTCAGAACCTGCTGAATAGCACTCCTGCCTGGGGGGTTGGGGGGTGGGGAATCTGCAGAGCCAGGTTGAGAATCACTGCATTAATATATAAACAGAGAGTAAAACTCATTCCCTTCTAAGCGCTTCTACTCTCAAGTCATTCTCCATTTATCACTTTTCTTCAATTCTCATGAAGTGGAGCTTTCCTGAATTTGTACAACACCTGGAGTAATATGCAAATCCATCTTGGTTTAACCTGGTAGACTAAAAAGTGGTTTGGCCAGTTTAGCATTCAATGTGTCACATGTGATACAGATTTTTTTTAAAAAAAAAAAGAAAAACTAATTCCAATTTTAAATCTCCATGTAAAGCTTGTCCAAAGCCATCAGGGCCTGATAAATATGCTATCTCCGTGCTAAACTGTGGTTAACTACCTAATAAATCAGGGTTGCCAACCGGCTCCGGGGTAAACATTGGACTCACACAATGCTCTAGTTTATGTCTCAAACTTGCTCCCTTTGTATCCTCGTAAAAATCCAGCTACTTTCTCATTGCTGAATGTGATGGTAAGGAGAAAAGATCTTCTGTGTTTTGTACCTGGAAGACTCGTTCGGATCAACGTGGTGGAAAAGAGGTTTAAGAATAGAAATGAATGCAAATGAAATGAAGCATGCTGCTAGCTCTCAACAAAATGTATCTGGAGGCTGTGTATTGCTCCGAGTGAAATAGAAGAATTGAATTGTTGTTCAATTCCTGGACCTTTGGACAAAGTCTGTGCAGAGGGAGGAAATATCTGTGCTGTTAATGTATTTTTGACCTTCCCATGAGTCATAACTTCACTGCAGCATTACACACGTCCAGCTTGAAAGCCTCAAACTTGCAAGCAGGAAGGAGATTGTAAAATCAGAGGAACGGGCAAACCGTAGGTGGTCCAATCATCGCTTTAATGGATTTAGGATCACACACACACATATAACCTCTTCCTCACACACACACACACCCCAAAAATGAATTGTGCACTTTCTGGTCTCTTCAAATGAAAGATGAAATCATAGAAGACAATTATTCTTTCCAGCAATCTTCCCTCAATATCCTAAGCCTGCAATTCTGAGAATCTGCAGCTAGTGGAGATTGCGGTTTGCATCCTGATCATAACATTCTCAGCATCCGTTGGCGAGCCTCCAAGACACCAGCATGAAGGATGCAGAAGTGAATGATCTTTTGCAAGAACTGTACCAGATCTCGCTGCTTTCCATTCGACTATTCCAGGAGAAAATAGCAATAGCCATAGCATTTAGACTTATATACCGCTTCATGGTGCTTTACAGCCTTCTCTAAGCGGTTGACAGAGTCAGCATCTTGTCCCCAACAATCTGGGTTCTCATTGGACCAACCATGGAAGGATGAAAGGCTGAGTCAACCTTGAGCTCCTTCCAGATCGAACTCCTGACAGTGGGCAGAGTCAGTCTGCAATACATGCATTCTAACCACTGAGCCACTAGGTCTCCTGACTCATGAATCTCATAGCAATCGCACTTAGATTTATATACCACTTCACAGTGCTTTAAGAGCCTTCTGTAAGCGGTTGACAGAGTCAGCATCTTGCCCCCAACAATTTGGGTCCTCATTTTATCCACCTCGGAAATATGGAAGGCTGAGTCAACCTTGAGCTCCATCCGGATCGAACGCCTGGCAGTGGGCAGAGTCAGCCTGCAATATTGCATTCTAACCACTGCACCATCCACGGCTCCCAGCTGTCTACCCACTTTCTCCAGCCCTAATGATCCATAATAATTTACCTCTTTCAAGTAATAAGTCATGAATCCATCAATTATCCCATCGTGTTCCAGCCCAATGATTAGATTCACGATGCTGGTGAAAGCGAACACGGCGTAAACTACAGAAAAACCAAGGAAGGGGAAAAAAAGCATTTTCTAATTGTCAAGACTTTCAAATATATTAATGCACAAGTTGTTTTTCTGCAACTGTCTGGCCTCGTTCACAGACTTTGTCTTTCACTGATGTTCAGACGTCATCAACGCCTTTCTCTATTTGCAGCCCTCTTATTTTCACCTATCCTTTTCTTGCTGGAGGGGAGTGGGAGTGGAGTTACAAATGGAAACATGGAATAAAGCTTTTGCTATCAACTGACTGAGCTGTGAAAAGCAGCCACTGGCCAGAATTATTTTTTACTATAATTGTTTTGAATTAGCTGCAAGGGCTTAGCTGGTGCTTCATGCTAATTCATGGATGGGATTGCAAACTGCACCAATGCTGTATTATGGTTTAGTGCAGCATTTGAATGAGGCCACTGTCTAAACCTCAAACTTACCAAAACTTTTTCTTAGTTTCTTAGTTTCTCAAATCAATAATTAATAATACCCAACAATTGTCTTTGCACAATATACTAAAGCAGATCTGGAGAAGATCTAAAAAAAAATAATCATTCATTATATTATGCAACTTCAGAAAATGAATGAATTCAGCCATATGTATTATACAATTAAAACTAACAAGCCACTAAAGCATAGTGTTGGATTGTGGCTTACCATGATTAGTTAGCATTCATGCAAATTCAGACAACTGCAGCTAGTACAATGAATTGTACATACCATAGAAAAGTGGGTCGCTTGGTGGTCTCCTTTTCACTAGAAATCGAGCTGCCAAGCCCACCAAGACCAGAATCAACAAGCCAGCTATTACAATGACCCAAGAGCTGCAGGAAATAAAAAAACAAAAAAGTGATAAACCAAAAGAGGGAGGGGGAGTCATCTTTAACATATTTTTTCCCCTTCACTTCCTCAAATTAAACCGAAGAAAAAGAGAAATGCTGATTTCACCCAGTGCTTTTCTTCCCTTCCAATTATGTAAAATTCACCTCTCGCCTTGACTACTGCAACGCTCTCTACATGGGGCTCCCCTTGAAGAGCACCCGGAGGCTCCAGCTGGTCCAGAATGCAGCAGCGCGGGTAGTGATGGGAGCAACATGGCGCTCCCATGTAACACCGCTCCTGCGCGAGCTGCACTGGCTCCCGGTGGTCTTCCGGGTGCGCTTCAAGGTGTTGGTTATCACCTTTAAAGCGCTCCATGGCATAGGGCCTAGCTATCTCCGAGACCGCCTGCTGCTACCAATGACCTCCCATCGACCCGTGCGCTCCCACAGAGAGGGCCTCCTCAGGGTGCCATCAGCCAAACAATGTAGGCTGGTGGCCCCCAGGGGGAGGGCCTTCTCTGTGGGGGCTCCCACTCTCTGGAATCAGTTGCCCCCGGAGATAAGGAGAATCCATGACCTCAATGCCTTCCGTCGTTCCCTGAAAACCCATCTTTTCCAGCAAGCCGGGTTGGCTTAGAAGAAATTTTTAAATTTTAAATTTTTTAATTAGTTTGTTATTCTTAACTTTCAGCCCAAATCTATATATATTTTTAAATGTTTTAATATTTGTATTCTATGTTTTTTATCTTGGCTGTACACCGCCCTGAGTCCT